>JAJONI010000396.1:9017-25513 GCA_022190145.1 Pezicula rhizophila
TACTTGATTGCGGTAACTTAATCGGTTTGGATAACTTTAGAGAACTGGGACCTTCTAGTCGTCGTTGCTTCCTCTTTCCTCTTGCTCTCCTTGCAGAAATTATAAAAATCCACGACTACTACCTTAACTGCCAACAACAATCATTAGTAATTCAACTTCTTACCCATCCTAGGCTCTACTGCTAATCCATCCTGTTCTTCGCAACGATTATTGCTATCGCATCCTTCGTATCTAACCCTTGAGAACCCCATTAATCTGATCCCGTATAGGTCATCTTCATGCGTTTCTACCATTCGCCATGGGTGCAAATAGAGCCAAGTCCTTATCCATATTCAGAAGCATCATTGCCCTCTACATGATTGCTGCTCTAATTATGATAATATATTCCCAAGCCCCCATAGATGGGACATATTATTCAACCTTTCCAATATTGTATACCTTTTGCAGCTTTTCTATGCCTGGGTCGCCTTCGTAAGTAGTAGTTGCTTTGATTACGACACAACGCTGACACGACCGCAGTTCTGGACGTGAATGGATTTGCACTACCGACACCAAGCAACCTGCGTCTAGAAGCTCTTTAGCTAAGGTATCCTATACATCAAGCTAACCTTATTACCCCGTTACTTCTAATAAACCCATTTAGTTTAGGTACTCAATTAGTTTGGGGAACCTACTTAATCTTAACTTGAATAAACTAACTTCCATAGTACCTCTTGCCTCACAGCAAGTTGGGCGGTATGTCACGTGAATGTATTCTGCTATCGCCCGCATCAGCCCCGCGTGCGCAGCCACAGCCTCCGTCACTATTTATCTCCCTCCGCGCAGCCGCTTCTCTTCTCCTCCTTCCCCCCTCCTCACCACACCATTCGGGTCGCAAATCAACCAAAAGAATCTCAAGACTTTCTTTGAATATCGTGAGATCTCTTCCAGGGCCCAGTCAATCTTTTTGTGCGTCAATCAACCCCCCGACACTCTTTTCGTCACTCTTTCAGTACTTCCGCAACTGCAATCAACACAGCCATGTTCAAGCGCTCATTTCGGTCCAATGACCGCGTGGAGAAGACTGTCAAGTTGAAGAAGACTTATCGGGACCCAGCCAAACTGTCGAAATTGCAGAAGTCGTTCGAGCAGAGCCCGTCATTAGCACCGTAAGTGCACCATCTCTTTCGTAGAGACTGGTTTCCTGGGGCGAGGCTGTCCCATATCTTGCTAACGCATACTGACGACCCGCCATGTGGCAGGACTCTCACCTCCCCAATCATCACCCTGACGGTTGGGAAGGAGGCACGGCTCTTTGCAGCCCACGAGGATATCCTGTCGCTATCTCCGTTCTTTGCGACGGCGTGCAAGGGACAATTTCTCGAGGCGCAGAGTAAGCGGATTGATCTTCCAGACGAAGAACCTGAGATCTTTTCATGCGTGCTCGAATACCTATACGTACGTTCGTTCTGTTCACCTGAACTTTCCAGCACGCACAACCGCATACTAACGCCTTCTTGCGTAGAAGGGCGACTACTACCCACGCTTGGTTCAGAACAAGCGCCGAAGCTCCTGGGAACTCGAGGACGTGATAAAATCACCAAACCCAGAAAATGGAGGTGGTCGCGGATCCAACGAGGCTACAATTTACATATCGAGTGTGGGAGAACATCTTCTTCGAGATACCGTCATATACTGTGCGGCGGAGAAGTACGGCCTAGAGGAACTCAAGCGCCTTGCTCTTCGGAAGCAGGGTCTGCAAAGTGGAATCGAGGTCGCAACTATTCTCCGCAGTGCGCGGTATGCCTATGACAACACACCCGACACGGACTCGAGGCTTCGCGCTCATTATCTCGCTCTGATTATCCGATGTCGCAAGACATTTAAGAGAAGTGGAACCATGCAGGCAGAAATGGAGAGCGGTGGTAAACTTTTCTTTGACCTTTTCGTTGCGCTTTGCAACCATGTTGATGATATTGTCGAGATGGGGTGAGTCTACGTAACTATGATTTATGAACCGCTGACAGGCACCACAGCAAACGGTACTGACGGCTACGAGCAGGAATTCCCGATCTCCCAAGACCATCTAAGATTCCTAGCGTCTACGATAGGCCCTTAGCTCACGGCGTTATGAAATTCGAGGACGGTTTGTTCCCATCTCACCTCCATCAGACTGGTCCATTTATGGAGCCCTTTGCGTTGTACACAAAACTCCACTTCAACAGAGGTTGGCCACCTTTCGGTTGAGAAGCGAGTAAGGAACACACGAATCGTTCCTCCGCTCCTTTATAATACCCTTGCTTTGCTGTTTTGAGGAAGGAAATGCGTTTGCTTTGATATGCCGATGTCCTCTATCAAGCTCAGTTGACTGAGATGATGGGGACCTCAATTACTGGTCGACACCACTTTTCTTTCCGTTTCTGTGGGGATGTATGGGTGATGCTGTAGCCATAGCTAGAGGTTGGGGTTCATGATCTTGATGGTTGTGGATTGCCATGGATTCATCCCTAGTGGATGTGTCAGTGCCGATTGCAAGGCCGGCCTTCTCGTCCGGGCGGATAATGAGAGATTTGGCCACCTCAAAACCCTTTGAATCTGTGCCGAATGTGCAATCTTTAGTGAGTGACCTCTTCCTTGTGATTGCTAGGTTATAATCTTTGGGCTTCGCAAATAAAGGCTATTTTTCAATTAATTCGTGAGTGCCAAAAGAAAATAAACTTCTTATTACTGTCCAGCTTTAGTAACTCGAACAAGGAACTGAATTCCTTTTGTCTGATTGCACATGAAAGATGCATTGGCCAGTTTCCCCATCTCAGTATTTTTCCATTGCTCAGATTTCATGTAGGATAGAATTCGTTCCTCCATGGGATTAGCTTCATTCAATCGCCCAGTTAAGGAAAAAGGCAACGTTTCGGCCTACTTCAGCAACTCGGCCCCAACAACCCATACTCACAGTTAGATTACTCCAGGCCAAGAGCAGTCCTAGTCAATATTTTAAATTGCAAGCCCAACCTCCTAGGGCATAACAGCTGCAGGTAATTCACTGCAGAAGTTGATGGGAATATTAGGAATAGAGTAAAGCAAGAAGCGAATATCAAGTTTCTCCCAAATATAGCACTCCGCTCACCGATTTCTGGCCATGAAACTCCAGTGGGCTCTTGGGTCTGCCGCTACAGTCTTCATCGCTTCAATGTCGTCCCTTTCACCACTAACCCCATTATTCACCATGCCACTTTCTAATGCTCGTTCTGCATTACTCCTTGCCCTTTTCACGTCGCCAACAGCGTTGTAAGCCAAGGCTGCAAACATATGACCCGTTGCAACGGCTGCATGCAACTTCTCTTCCTCGTACAATGAGATGAGTTGTTCGGCAAGTACTGGAGACGCCTGACTACCGGGACTCCAGTCTGCCAGGATGCCATGCAGCTCATGTATCCGGGCAATGCGCGCATCCGAGCTTGAAATTTGAGAAGGAGCGGAGGAGCAGAGGGAGCACGTGCATTTGAAGCCCCAAATTCCGTGCAGTATTTCCTGCCGCTGGGCTCGCGGTTGAAGAATGTTGATATAGGTGAGGGTGATTTCTTCGTCGGGAAGGATTGTGCGCGAGGCATGAGTGGAGTGTATTAATGTTGATGGGTCGTAGAAGCTTTTTTGAGGGTTAGCATTTGCAAATCCAATGTTCGGAGAAACTTGAATGGAGTCGCCGCTACAATGGGCAACGTCTTAAGACTTAAGTGGACAAGATATGCAATCAGGACACCTACTACATGGCATTCGGGCGACAGTCATGATTCATTTTCTACGGCGGGTTGTAAGTCTGTGGCTCTAGCGTGTACGGAAGCAGACGATAAGTAAACTCGTGGTAGGTACTCACAGCTGTCTCGGGATACAAGAGGAAATGCGGTGCTCCTTCGAAGTCTCCGGCAAAGGCATTCGTGTTGATTCTTTCCATAATTCTATGGCCTTGATTGTGGACTGCCATGCGTAAGATCTTGTCTCGTGTCTGCTGAGGCAACTGTTCGAAAGCAAGGTCGAGATGAGTGTAGCCAAGTTCATAATCAACGGGGAAGGCGTCACTCTGATATACCCCTGCTGGAGTACTTGCTAATATCAAATCGCCACGATAAAGAGTCTGCGTTGCAAACAGGCCACTACCGCGCCCGGGTATATCTCGTATCTCCCACGGGGGATTAGAAAAGATATTGACGTCGTCGTGCATTCCCGGCTGACTGAAAGCGGGAAGCTCACGTAGTTTAGTCGCAATAGAGGGGCTGGTAAAGAAAGAAATCCCGCGGCCATTCGCAAAGGTTGCGTTGGTGTATACACAGAAGGTGTCATTATTTGCATGGTCTCGAGGTGTGCATTGTGGTTTGTGAGTCCAAAACTCGCGAGCTTTTGCTAGAGGATGATGGTGCTGGTGTAGATTGTCACAAGAACCGTGATTGAGCTGGATGAGGTCTTGCGCCAGTCTAAGTAGATCATCTCTCTCTACAGCGCTGCAGTAATCTGTGTCGCTAGTGCTGTGAATAATGTGACTTGCTGCTGTCGAGTGAAAGAAGCAAAGTGTCGTGACCAGTGCTCCCAAGTACATCTTACATAAAACCACGGAGCAATATTCTAGTCAAGCAACGCGGAGTAGGAATAGAGGAGCAGGTACAAATAAATGGATAGCTATGTTGACGAAGGAAGTAAAGTGGGCTGCAGAACCAACAAACGAGGCCAAAGATGTATTTACAGTACAGTACTGTACAGTAAGAAGAGACGAAACTTGGAGGAGGGGGGACTGCTTGCTTTGCTTGCTGTTGCAACGTGCAGCGTTTGAGAAAATGCTTGATCGCAAGAAGCTTAAGGAGTTAGTCCGAGGTAGATAAGCGAGTTGAGGAGAATCATCCGAAGAGTGGACAGCGTTCGTTTCAGTAAGCGACCAGTGCGACCCTCCCCTTTTTGGCCTTTTGGCCTTCCCTTATACTTTATATTTTCCCTGCACGGGCTTCTATGTTGCGCCTGCGCATCTCGACATACCTATTCCTTTCAATAAACTCACTTTCTCATCACACACTTTTCTTATGGACAAGTACATGTAGGCTTGTTTATAGTAGTGACATAATGCTGTAGGTTCAAGCATTATTATCTCCTCCATCTATGAGATTCTCGCATCGTCGCTTCTCGAAGTCAACGTCGTGTGCAATATCCGGAAAATAGTTACCCCGAAAGCCCAAAGCTATCGCGAGGACAAGGACGCGGAAGCTCTGTCTGCTCTCTCTCTCTCTCTGCCATTGCTGTTGGCCATCGAGAAATCCCGAAGACGGATTTTACATCTTACAAAACACAAGAAATCTCTCCCTGGCAACCCAATTATATGCCTCCGTTCAAAGCGTGCATACGAGTCAAACGCGCTCGTCGCCAGCACCCGAATTCTATCACTGATCACCATCTTCCTCTGGGTACCTTGCCCGCTAGCTTCTCGACATGGTTTGCTCTCCCCCATAACCTACCTCGCCCCCCTCCGAAGGATGGTTCCACCGCTGATACAAGTTCTATGCTAGGCCACCTTTACTGCCTTGAACATCGAGCCGGACGATCAGAGTGATGATGAGGTTGACAACACCAAGGAAATACAGGTCTGCACACCACCCAACTCCCAAACCCCCTTTCAACCCACAACCCAATCTGCAATTGCTACTGACCCTGCGCCGGTGTCCCTAGATTGAAGAGGCCCTCAAACTTTACCAAGCCGCCCTCAAGCTCCATTCGCAGGGCCCGAAACTCTACAGCCAGGCCAAGGAAGCATATGCAGTCCTGTTTAAGTCCGAAGTATTTCGATACCCTGAGAGTGTCACCGACTTCACACGCGCCGAAGAACATCCTGAGATCGAATACACTGACGCGTCCTTTGCGCTGGGGCTAGACACCATCACAGCCGGGGATGGAATGCCCAGCACGTTGCCGCATATCTTGTATCTCTCTTACAAAAATCATGGCCAATTTATCATGGATTGCGTCAAGTTCGGATTAAAGCATAGCCAGATGAGCAGCGCTGATGCTGTGGATATTAAACAGCTGGAGTCTCAGTCCAATAATGCGCTGGTAGACTTTTCGCGTGCCCTCGCGGCAGATGAATCGGACACGGAACTGTGGAGACGAGCAGCCAGGCTTGGGGCGTTGATGGGGAGTCGGAGGATTACCAGATATTGTCTGGAGGCGGCGGTGGAGGTGGATGACGATCCCACTGTGGCAGAGGTCGATCCGGCATCACTTGAGGAAGGCTTTGCCGGGGAACAATTGAAAGAGCAACTGGAAGTTCTGTCAGACCAAATTTCTTTGACGCATCCAATCATGGGGCCATTCATAAAGAAGCCGATGCCTCCGTACTTGACAAAGTACATGGACCCATATTCTTTCCTGCCTAATCCTATCACATCCCTAGAACACCTTCAACCCTCCAATGAAGGAACGGAAGTCACAACGGCATATACCGTCATTCTTCCTACCGATGGAACCTGGGAGCGCTTAGGAGCGGCGTTATTTCAGCAGGTTTCATTATCTCCCGGAGGGTTGCCTGGTATCCGTGTCCTGATAAACCTCCCAGGCATGGGCAGTAACATTCCTCATCAGCAGAGTATTCTCAGAACCACAAGTTTCCCCGACTCGACAAGGAGGGGGTGGGAAGGCCATGCAATGCCAGATGAAGGTACAGTCAATGATGATATCGAACCTACGCCCGAAGACCAAATTATGAAAGAGGTAGCGAGCGCTGGTTCATACACACCAACTACGGGCAGCAATGAGCTTACGAATCCTTTGTCCGGGCTACCAAACGATGGCAATCAGCTTCAGGAGCCCATTCTCCCACGGTCATCAACAATTCAGGATACCGAGCGTCAACAAGTCGAGCCTATCGTCCTTCCCACGAGGAAGCGGTCTCAGTCCGTTGCAGGCCTACGCGAAACGCCTGAGGATGACAGTGGAGCTCAGAAGCGAAGCAAGCGTATAAGAAATCGAGTAGATCCTGGAGAGGCTGCGGTCGATCCTGCAACCCAGTTCGCCGAACAACTCAAACCTTTTGAGCAAGCAGATGCAGAAACCTTCAGGTTTGTCGGATCCAACCTCAGCAAATTGAGCGTAGAAGATCTGGGCACCTTTGAAGAGCTACATGCCGCCTTTTCACTGGAAAGCGATTCTGATTTGATTGAGAAAGTGGCAAACACGGCAGTGAGAGACCTTCGAGATATCCTTAGGACATGGGATGATGGAAAGGCGTCCACGTTCCTGAATAGCAGTCCAGCAGATATGCTTGGCTCCTTGAACGGACCTGTGAATTCCGGAATTGCTGCGTTTTTAGAGCATTCGAACGCTGGACCGCTGAAAGTGAGCAACCTACCACCATTCATACTCGCCGAAGGGCTCTTCAGCTTTGTGCGGAGGGTGGAGAATGACTGGATGACCCTTCAGGATGTTATTTTTGAGTGGGTATGCTTCATTCTAAAGACGTACCGGCGAATGCAATGGCAGGATGATCTCAAGATCATATTCGTGCAATTGATTTGCTATACAGATGCAGACATATTCGGTCGTTTGCACGCCGAGATGGCAAGCTGCCAGGGGTCAACTGTTGAAAGTCAAGAGAGAATCACGGAATGCGAAGACCTTATACAGTCACTGTTTGAACTCCATCTTGATGTCTATTCTAGAATAACCAATCCAGGAAGTATCGTTCATCATGATACCCGGGTCATGACCAAAGAGCGTCTAGACAGATGGGCTGACTTCGCGGCTGATGTTGTAAGATCTCGCCCACGAAAATCTTACGACGAGCTCTCACTCAGATATCTGTGGGCGTCAGTCTTTTATGCTACAATGGCCGAGGGTGTTTCTCGTGAGCACAAAGTGCTGTGCTGGTCTGAGCTTAAAGCACTGCTACAGGAATGCGAAGAGCCGATGATTGAGCTCCAGAACAATGCAGTCATGCCCGAAATATCCATCACTGCCGCTGAGCGTGAGGTTAATAGATTGACGACCATGGACTTTTTCTTCAACCTATTTCGGACCGATAACACTGATCCCGTAGCAATCATTGAAACTTTGGAGCCAGTCCTGGATCCTGAGTCCGCTATCCAGCAAACATCTCCGGAGTTGGGCGATAGCGGTGATGGTAGCACCATAGAGCTCTCGGCGGGCGCGGAGAGTGTCAGTGCGTCGTTGCGGCAGATGTGGAAGTTCTTAAAAGCAGGAAGCATTTCTTTAAGGCTATTCCTGTGGCAGCGTCTCCGGGAGGCATATGTCAACATCGAATACAACACTAAAGTTTTTTCATGTCACTTGAAAAGCCTTGAGATCATAGTCGCGCACTTTCGGAGCGAAGAGTATGTAGAGAGCCCCGAAGAGCCTCGTCGGCACAAGATGTTGACATGGCTGAAAGCTCTAGATGATCTTTTAGTGAGGGCTCTATCGATTGCTCTTAATGACTCTGAGAGATGTTTTGAAATTATCGACAAGCGCCATATCGAATCGACTTGTGCAGCCTTGGCGCAGCTAAGTCGAATCCTTCACGCAGCTGCAATGTTTGATGACCAGGTGAGGGTAGGGATGATCCAGCTTCCAAACAAACCTGCCTTCGGCGAACGTGGGAACTTTACAAGTTTAACAACCAAACTGAAAGAAATGCAAGTCCGCACCTGGGCTCTGCAGTACGCTATGGTCAAGGAAGGCATGGGCCAGAGCCCAGAGAATTTTCCAACCTCAGATATGGACCTTGCAGATTATCTAGCTGTTGTGCATTATGGACTTGGTTTGCGTAAATGTTGCCGCGCTTCAAACAAGATCTTCCTGAAAATGATGAAGGTGGAAATGTTACGTATGACCCATGTTGATCGGTGGGAAGACTATCTAGGCCAAGTTTTGTTTGACCTCTACGGTGTGCGTTTGGGAGTCGGAACATGGGACCTTGATGACCATGGTTGCACAACAGAAACACTTGACCGGCGCACCGCCTTGAATATTGCAGAGCAAGTCATCATGTTGGCGAATCGGATGCCGATGAAGGATCTGCTGAAGGACGAATTACGGCCGACGATTGAGAAAATGCAGGCAGCACTGGGCCCCTCGAAAAGCACGCCCCAGATGCAACATAATCTGCGCAACTATACCGAATATTTGAAAACGTCTATTCGTCCACTTCATATGTATCAAGCTTTGAAAGGACAGGTCCAGGTCGACTCGTTGCCTGTGGTCAAGCAAGATACGTCCCTCGCTGACAAACGTTGGTATTTTTTGCTCGGTATGATGAATCTGACCAAGTTCCGCTCGCAGAAGCGTCTTGCTCCAGGCACCCAGCAGGATGACTTGAGGATCGCTGCATCCTTTCTGAGAATTCAGCTTCAGCACACAGCAGAAGACTGGGAGACGTGGTACAGACTCGCACAATGCTTTGACTTGGAGCTTGAAGAAGAAGTTTTGTGGACAGCGGATAAAATTAATAATTCTCGAAGGCAACTAATAGTCTTACAACGAAGCTCCATTCATTGCTACGTCATGGCTCTATCAACAGCAGTGCGAAATGCCCCCGGCACTTTAGAAACTGCTGAGAAGCTGTCCGAAATGTATCACGACTTTGGCATGCGAATTTACGCGTCGTCACGAGAGCCTTTTGATAATGAAGCCTTCTGGGTGGAAGACTTCGAAAAGCATATGAGCGGACATCAGGGAATGTACAAACGAGCTCTCCACGATGAAATGGGCAAATACAAGGTGTGGAAGTATGCTTCCAATCTCTTCAAGAAGGCTTTGATAGAGAAGCCACATAACTGGATGTATGTCGCCGAGTTTTCCATTTTTTCTACTTATTGTTGCTAATCACTCAACTAGGAGCCACTATATGCTGGGCAAATGCCAGTGGAAAATGTACTGTAAGGCGCCAGATGATGATAGAGACAGGGCGAGCAGACCATCGATGTGGTCAGCTCTGAACTGCTTCCTAAAAGCAATCGAAACAGTACCTAAGCAAAGAGACAGCAGAGCGGAGCCGGTGTTGGAACCTCATTACAAACTAATATCTGCCGTTCACAAACTGGTTACGTTGGGGGATATGGATATGCAAGAAGGAGCAAATCTTCTTCAGCAACAGCCATTCGCCATCAACAAAGGAAGCGAAGTGCTGATCAAAGACCAGGAGGAGTGGGATGACTTCATGCTGCGTTCCTTCCGTCAAGTTCGACAGGCGGATAAATCACACTGGCATCATCGGATGGTTGCTCGTGTGGTGAGAATCCTCTACGATCCTGATGAGCCTAATGCAAACAGAGCCGCTCAAGCTCGGCACGAATTTCAAACATCTATATTGACGAAGACAATGCATGTTCAGGTTTGGAAACCAGAGGCGGAACGACCTGGGCGCCACCATGTGTACATGGAACGTTATGTGCGGCTGATCATCAAGATACTGTATAACTTGGAAGACAAGGCGGGGATGGAAGCACTTACAAAACGCGTGAGGAAACGGGCAGGTGATTACTTTCGTTACCACATTGTCTGGCAGGAATGCTGTACGGCTTACCTCAAGCTGGTCCGTCGCGTTGGCAAGATTCCTGCCAACACGGACGAAGTTTTCAAGGGCGTCCCGCACGACGAATTCGAGATTTTCTCAGACCGCCTCAACAATTGGATTGCAGATCCACATCAGTCACATCCGGCATTGGACGCATTGAGGGAAACCATCGAGCTCAAAAAGCTCAACCAGAACCTTATGAAAGGCCTTATAATTGACGATGCCATCAATGATGCTTGGGCAGTTTTGTACACGGAAGTTGCGAGAACTCTGCCTGGCCCAGAGCCCTCTAATATGGTCGGCCCGGGACAATTAGACGGTGAATCATCAACAAGAACTCAAGGACCAATGAGCCTTAATAATCTAGTTATGAACATGGATGGTTCGCCGAGCATGTCTGGATCTCCAGGTTTTGCACTAGTTGCAGCAGTTCCCTCGGGACACCCTCCACCAGGCAGCATGGATGCTTCACAGCGGCCACGAAAAGTAGGGATTCGTCGGACAGAAATAATTAAGAGGGCAGAGGGAGCTATTGCTAGAGCTGGAGATGCCTCCAGAAATATTGTCTCCTCAACTTCCCAGAGCCGTCTTTCGCATTCTGCCGTCATTCCCGAGTCATCTACAATACCGCTCCTTCCAGTAGCTACAACGGTATCAACACCTCCACCCCGCCTAGCCTATTCCGATTTGAGAGCAGAAGCCAAAGACGACAGTTCAGCGCCCGGAAGTGTACACGACAGCGCTGATGACGAGAGTGATTTAAGTGATGTCCCAGATATGGATGATGCAGAAGCCGAAATAATATTTCCTAATCTGATGAGGAGAACGACTGGGACACCTGCCAGGGATGGAGATATTGCCATGGAGGAATAAGATACATCGGCGTCCTAGTTTTTCACTTTCATCCACCCGGATGAGTTAGAATGAATTTCATGTGTACGATTTAAAACTTTTGGTGTAAGAGAAGTGGCAACTGGGTTTACGGTATAATATATCTAAATGGCGTTTGAGGAAGATACCCAGAACCCCTGTGGCTGGAACGGGAAATAGATAAATGCTTGCTAGACCAAAGAATGGACTTTAAATATAGGCGTGAAATGGAACTATATTTCTCAACTTAGATATTGTTGTATGAAACGTTCACAGGCAAGCCGTATGAGTCTTCCACCTCCTCTCATATCTCATATTTTGCCTACCAGTTGAGAAATCTTTAGTACAGTGTCTGCTGTTCCATACTAAAAACGCCTGTTGGCTTTCTCGAAAATGAAACATTAGTGGAGTTCGATTACTACTCTATTGGAAAGAGAACTTTTTCCTTAAAAATGGATCCAAAGATACCTTTACATATACACCAATTCCCCACGCGCTTCCTGGTATCTAACGCCACAATGCAAATGCAAGCCATCCCGCAATAAACTTCTCAGAACAAGTCATCATCCACAGCCATATCCCACTTTCTTGCCGTTAACTTCTTAACCTTCTTAACTGGTGAAGTCGGCGTTCCATGATCACTTATACGCAGGTTTCCAAGTTGAACAGAGACGTCACTCATAGGACGGGGTGTTGAATCCCTCAGGGGCTTCTTGGTTGGACTTCGTTGGGCGAGTTCCCTCCGTAAAACGTCCATCTCCCTCCTCAAGCGACGGTTCTCATCTTCCAAGCCTTCCACTAACATCACATTTTCCTTATCTTCGTCTCCTGCATCAGAAGGCGCTTCCGCGTCAAGACCTCTGGCAAGAATCTCGAGTTTTCTGTCCAGATGTTCTTCGTGTGCCTCGGCAGCAGCAGCCCACTGTGCTTTCCATCTGTTTGATTGTTCCTGCATGGTCTTCTCCATCTCTTGATAGCACTGCTCCCGAATATTCTGCTCAAATTCTATGAATTTCTCTTCCATGCTATCTTCAAAACTCATCAGATGGGCTTCGGCCTCGATTCGTCGTTGAGACTCCATGGCAACTTCGTTTCGGAGACTGTCGATTTCCTCGCTCATGCGTGCAATTTCTAAGGCAGCAATTTCCATTGTCTCACGCTCAGTGTCACTTGGGGTTGTTCGCCCGCAACCACCGAAGTAGCTCTTGCTTGGTCCTTGGTTACAATTAGCGAGAATAGTAGAAGTTACACTAGGGATCCGAGGAACGGTGACCTCCCGAGCAAGTGCACTGTATCGTAGCATTTGGCTCGTGGCATTAAAATCCCCAACAGGATCAGCCGCAACAATCATCACGGCTTTTTGCGGATTTCGAGGCTGATGTGACGTAGAAGCCGAAGAAGAGTGCGAGGATGGGAAAGAGTTCGAGAATAGTAGTTCCGTGAGTTTGCATTGACGGAAAGGAACAACGTTTGGCTACAAAGTCAGCAAAGCGGAAGTCCTGCGTTGATATAACTTACTTTAGCACTCCCTCCGATATCACTCTGCATTTGCAAGCATTGTCCCAAGTACATCAAACTTTCGTTGATCTTTCCTGCTTCAGCTAGAGTTGCACCTTGTGTCTTCGCATCTCTTGCTCTCTCGCTTCCAGCTAGGTCAACAATTGTTAATGCACTGCCTCCCCAAGCCATGGGCGTTCGTGACCTTCTTCGTTTCTTCACCTCCACGCAAAAGAATCCATGACTTCTGGAAGATACGCTGTTGCTTCCTGTGCCAGCCACTCTACGCTCTTGTAGACCGGTATCAAGCACCATTAATGCTTCTTTCATAGTTGAGCAGATGACCTTTCGGAGGCCCGCAACCACCTTGCGATCTGGGGATTGTTCTGTAGGCTTGAATAGAAGCGCACGTCGGCGGACGTCCTTCGTGGAGGCCATCTTAGACCCTGGAGTTAGAAGATCAAAGATGCGGTCGTTGTATACCTCGTACATGGAGATCAATATCGCGTATTCTGCATGAGGATCAATGGACACTGTGACAGAGCTGACATCAGGTGTGGAGGGTACTGCTGAGGGACGATATGGCTGGGTTCGTCTGGACGTTGGTGCAGAGTATGATTCGCCCTTTTTCGGAGACTTAGTAATGTACTTACGCAGTTTGGCAGTTGTCAATGACACGTAAGGAGCAATTTGCGGAGACTTCATCGGAACTTTCGATTCGTCAAGCTCATCAACTTCCAGAACACTTTCTTCGACAGTCCTGATACTTCTGGGACTGTCGGGGAAGCGACCTGGCAATGCACTGAAGGACGGGGTTTTCGCAGGATGGGGAGGTCGTACGATCATTGGCGTAGGCGCCCTTGAACTCGCTCGAGAGGGGCCCGAAGGATCTCCGTATATTGTGTCCATGAAACCCTGGGCAGACATGACTTGGGCTTCGGAAGGGTCAGATGCGGCAATGGTAGCGTGGAGAGAAGTTGTGGTGTTCGTATCGAGCAGGTTCGATGAAAGGGAGCGAAAGAGAACATCGAGCGCGAGTTGTGTCAGGCCGCGTTGGCTGCGTGAGCCTAGGATTGTGTGGCTCTGTCAAAGAGTATCTTCGTTAGCACATTGTTCCGTACAGTACAGTAAAGTATAGTAGAATACAGTGCTATGCGTACCTTGCCAGAACCTGTCACACCCAAAGTCGCCAGAAGTCCATCTCTGCCATCGCCACCTTGTGGTCCAATAACGGCCTCGACGAGGGGAATCACTCCAGTGCCACGAAAGATGTCCAGCTGCGAGGCATCCTCCTCAAAGACTTCAGTGAAGGCAAACTTCTCTACAGCCCTGCGACGATTATCGTTTGGCGGGTTGAGTGTAATATGGGTTGGCGATGCGTTCTCCGCGGGCGTTTCCACTGACAGAAAACGTTCGGGTGCGGTCAAGGTAGGGTAGAGTTGCTGGCTCACTGGTGGAGGTCGCAGTCGTAAATAGACCTGGAAGAGCGCCGTTTGGGATTTCGGAGGGGACTCCATTGGGAAGTCGGATGTGTACCAGAGAATGTGTCTTGTTGTGCTGTGAAGAGAGAGGCTGTTGCAGCGTCAATGGGTCAATGTGGTCGAATGCGCGTAAGAAGAGAATTGTTGATCTCGATCTCGTACGTTGTTGGCAGGGCAACTAACACTCCGCATCATGTGAGGTGCGACAACTCTGCACCTCACCTCACCCATCTCATCCTAAAGGTCATGTGTTGGGTGCAGTTGTGAACCTAGAAGATACATTTGTTAAATACACATTACTCCGTACCATAGGTGCTGTGGTGTACAGATTCGAGCATCACTGCCAGGTACAAAACGTAATAAGGAGGGGAACAATTAAGCCAATGAAGACATAAGATGCTACCTAAATCTGCACTACGTAAACGAAAGAATAACAATACTCAAAGAACGGCTGAAAATGGCGGACGTCGAGGGTATATCTGGTGCTCTAAGACTTGCGAGAGATATAACTTGATCAGTTTCTTTCCAACCCGCACCTGTACCTGGGGAGGATTCTCCAGTCTTTGCAGGTATGCCCTGTCCTCCGCCCGTTCCCTTTTGATGCGCAATATTTGCGTAGGATTTGCACCTGATGGGAAGGGGGAAGGGGACCGGTACGTCCTGCGAGGTTGAGGCAAGGGTGGATCGCAACTTTCCAGGACAGTGCTCGCTTGCTTCAGCTTACGAGCTGCGCTGAGCTCTCTTCTCACACGCTTCAGGTCTGCTGTCTCTTCGCCGTCTGCGAGCCGTTCTGCAACCCGACGCTCCTGCTGTTCAAGCCTAGCGATGGCTTTGGTTGATTGGAGCAGGTCTGCATCTGCGGTCCAGACGCCGACATATTGACCTTTGGCTAGTTCCACTCGTCTCTCTGCCGCAGGTGTTCGAGACATTCGAGATGATGGACATCGGCTGGCAGGCTCTTCCACTGTTCGCTCACGCTTGCCTGGTCTAATTAAAGCCGCTGCATTGTTCGAAGAAGTTGCAGTCGCGAGAAGTATTTCGATCCGGGCGATGCTCTGTGTCCGTTTATCCAGTTCAGAATCGCCTGGAGATTGATCCAAATGCTGTTGTAGCTGAAAATCCAAAATCATAGGCAACAACGCCCAGCAATCTTTCTCCCCCAACCAGCGTTCCTCCCGGTCTTTACCACGCAGTATTACTTGATATTTCTCTCCCAAGCTATCCCAGGCCGCAATTCTATCTACGGATTCCCTCGTTGGCATAACGCGCTCCCTCGCAACTCGCTCGAAATCATTGCTGGAGACCTCATAGATGTCCTCTTCTTCTCCTTGTTCAGTTGTAGTCTCCTGCATAATTCGCGACGTTACTCGACTTTTAGAAACAGGGCATTGCGAGACCATTTTTGTGAAAGCTAGGAAGTTGTTCTAGGGCTATTGCATATTAGAATGACTGAACCGTTGTTAGATTGACCAAGCGGAGCAACCTACCTTGTTTTGCCAGACTAAAATCGGAGTGGCAAAGTTATTTTGGAACTATGCGTTGAAAGATAGAGCGTAGTCCAACGCCCTAGTTCGGCGTTGAGTACAGAGTACTTCGTACGCGTTGCAGAGTCATGGTTTCTTGAATATGTGACATTAGTCTCGTACCCTGATAGGCACTTACTAATCGTTTCGTTTTTAACTTTCTTTGTCTTCTCACAAGAGATCTTCCAATATTAATCGGTTAATCGTCGCCCATAAGCGAGGCCGACGATTACTCCCTCTTACTTCTAATTGCACTTTTTCCCCTTTTTGTTTGCATATCTTTTGTGTACTGTGCCAAGGTAATGCAATTTCTACCCTTGCCTGCTCCGAGCGTTTCCCTGATTATCATACTCACATTTTCGCTTTTATTGCAATCTATGGTCCGTAACCGTGGTTTACCTTTCCTACTAACCGATATTGTGTAGCTAGGAAACTTTCATACAGGCCTAAACAAACCCTATTTCCGTCTGAGCGCAATATTAGAATACAAGCTTTAGTATGGGCCGCTGATCGGTCACGTGAGCCCCTTCGGGTCACGTGACCTCACTTACCGGCCCTGCGATCTTAAAAGTCGATAATAGGTTATTTAGTAAGTAAATTACT
>JAJONI010000397.1:0-25484 GCA_022190145.1 Pezicula rhizophila
GTATATCGGTGGATTAGAAACCCTTTTCACTAATTAATGATGCAAGGTGCTTAATCTATTCAATTTGTGTAAAGATAGTATTACGATGTTGATGTCGGCAGTCAGTCTATAGACCATGTAAATCTGGTTGCAGTAGTCGTCTAGGAAGTTTTAATATTTCTTCGGTTGTTGAATACTGACACTTTGGATTTACGTAATCACCAGATGGCTTTAAATGCGTCCTAACTTAACCACAGCTGCTATACTCTCTATATAAACGTCATGGTATGGCAAGGGCGTAACTCAAGATTCATTTCCAAGTAAACACTTTTATTTCAAACTTTTTTCATACCTACCTACGACCTCCCCTCGTAATCCCTCTTCCAAATCCTATCCCAGACCAGGGGATCCACCGCGAAAGCCCTAACATAGTCACTTTCCAACTCATGAGTTCTCCTTCCCAATAAAATAAGACTATGCAAAGGACCCCCCAAAACCTCATCAGCATCACACAACTGCCTAAGCGTCCCACTAACAAACTTCTCCGTCTTACCACCCACCCTCGCGGCACCAACAGCAAGAGACTCCTCATCATAAGCACCACCCTCACCCTCCCCCTTCTTTATCTCCTCAATCTCCAACATTTGCTGTGCACACTGTCCAACCGTCATATACCTAGGCGGTTCATAAATCTTCCGCCCTCGAGCCATATTCTCCAAACTCTGCTCCTTAACCTTAATATCCAAAAGGACCAAAGTATGCAATCCGATATTCCGATTCTCTCTAACACGATCGTAGAAACTAGCTGGTTTCCAGGTATCCGTGAAGAAGACCATTGAGATGGTCTGTCCGAAATTGTAGAGTTGGAGTCCTGTTGATCCGATCGCGGACATGATGCTTGCGTTTGGGATAGTAGAGACGGGAATTTGGAGAGCGCGTGCACGAAGAACGAGATCGCTGTGTGTTGTTGCGCCGAATGGGTCACCAACTACGAGAAAGGCAACATCGACGGTTTGCGCATCTTTCAAGATATCGTCACTGGCAGACTCGACCATTTCGCGGTCAGCGACAATAACAGGGCGGCCATAGTACTTCTCCTACTGTGCGTCAGCGTCAGCTTCCTGTATATGGAGAAAAAGAAACGGATGCGGTTCAACATACCAGGACCTCGGTGTCGACGAGGAGGATAGCTGTGTAGGATTCGAGGTAGACGCGTGATGCTTTGCGGACTATTTCCAGACCTTTGACCGTGATGTCGGTCTCATCTGAGAGCCCCAATCCTACAAGATAGAGCATATTGTAAATGTGCTGAAAGGTGTTGTTCCGGTGGTTTAAGAAAGCAACGAGGGGTGATTTGAGGCGTCGCGAATTTATGGCGGGGAGAATTTATTTTGTGCCCCTCCTTCCTCATTGGGATTTTACTGTACGCAGTATGTACAGTAGTTGTGTTGCCTCGAGTCTCTATTTTCCCACGACGAAATGCACTTACCAATGCTAATTCATCTATACCGAATTAATTGAGATCGATTCAAATAGACCACCAGGCGTAGGCATAAGGGATAGTTCTAGAATCTTAACAATATTAATTAGTTAAGAAGATGAAATTCTCTATAGAAACTACCTAGGATAGAGTATCTCTACTATGGACTTGATCCTTGTTGCTACCGTACGTAGCTTCAATCACCAAAGCACGATACGCGAATAAGGCACTATAGTGAGACTATGTAATGTTTCTTACAGAACAAGTAATACAGTATTAACATTAATTCTAGATACCTAGTTGCTGTTATTGCAATGCAATAAATACCTTGGCATGTACAAATAGGTGTCTGTATCCAGACCCTAAAGCCGTCGCTCATTCATTGTTTTTAAGTTGCCTTCCAAAACACCAACGCTGAACCTAGCTAACCAACCTATCAATCAATAGTCCTCAATCGTAACAGGAACAGCTGTCTTCTTCCTTCCGAAGAGCCCTCTGAGCCCCGTGCTCTTTGGCGACCTCAACTTGTCCGCTTCATCATCGTTTACATGAGTTCCACAAACGACGTTAGTTCCACAAACGCCATCATCTCTCGCATCATCACCACAAACGACCACAAACCAACCAACCTCTTCATCCTTCTGTAATTGATCCCTTAATTTTTCGAACCAATTCAATCTCCTACTCCTTCTCCTTAGATCTCTCGCGCTTAATTCCCCATTCACTCCGTTTCCAAGGCCCACGTCACTTTCTCTCCTTCCCATCGTCATTGGCATACTGGGAGTTCCAGGAGTCTGAGGGATAGACTCAGCCTCGGCCTTGATTCTGGCGTTGTATTTTTCTTGTTCTTCAACTAAAGAGACCCCTAGCGAGACTTCGACCATGTAATCAGCCACATAGGCGTAAGGCTGGCTTGCGTATCTTGTTTCGTTAGGGTCATATTGCTCAAGAAGTTTCACAGCACTCCAGTCATTAAATGCTAGTTTCTTTTGCGGTACAGTTGCCTTTGAGCCGTTTCCAGTCCTGGACTGCGAGGTACCTGTGCTTGCTGATGTTGCTGTACTGGGTCTTTTAATAGAATGCGAGGTGTTTCTTTTGCATTGCTCGGGTGTGGGTGTTGAGTTGTCGTTTGTGTTTCCATTGTTATTGAAAGGGGACTTGAAATTTTTGATGAAACTACCGACGGGTAAATCTGGAAGATCAGGCGGCCTTTCCTGATTAGTTCTCCTCCTCCCAAAACTCCTCAGGGAACTCATGCTCTTAGTATGTTTCTTCGTCAACAATTTTGGTTTCTGGTCTTCTCTGCCCATAATCGCATTTCCGCTCTCAGTCTTCCTATGTCCGTTTGGAACTCCATTTGTGCCGTTATCATTCGTAAAGTCGTTATTTGGGGGAAGAGGGACATAATGCGGCTTGACAACAGAATGAGGTTGTGCTGTGTTATCCCCGTTTGCATCTCTTTGCGCCAATCCAACGCCCTGCCCCACGACAACTCCATCGCAACTCCCAGCTCCACTAGAACTCTCTGCATCAGCACCACTATCTCTCCTCCCTAAACACTCGCTCCTCCCATTCACAACGCCCGATCTAGTTTCTGCGCATGAATCTCCCCTCGCTAGCCCGTTTGTAGGTGTGCTTCCACCACAGCTTTGCTGCTGCGACAAACTCTGCGCAATACGAGAAAGAGGTGGATTCGAGGGTGGTAAAAAGTCGTAGAGCGTGTAGAAGGAGTTGAGAAGTGTTATCGATGTAGATGGTGCGACAATCCATTCGGCAGCTGCGTCGTCTAGGTTATACAGTGCGATATGAATACGGATTGCGGCTCTCTTCCAGCGAAACCCGTGGACCAGGTATGTAGGCATTGTCCTGTTGTATGTAGCCTTGTCGTAATTCTATCCAGGTTCGTTATAGCATAAGTCAATGCGGAATTGATGTCTATGAAGAAGAGACGAGTGTTGTGCTGATGTGAGGTGTGAAGTGGGTGTGAGGGGAACACAAGGGCTTGGCCGACCTGAACATGTGTAGTAAGTAGTACAAGGTACCCGTAGATCGATAGAGTAGAGGACGAGAAAGAAGGCTAGAACATTGGACTTCTCTGGCGACCATTTCCCCCAATCATCTTCTAGGAGGAGAAGAAAATATAGAAAGAAGATAGAAAGGAAAGGTAGAAGAAGGCTCAAGCCGAAAGAGAAAAAAAAAAAAAGATCCTATGATAGATTATTATTGTGTTCAGCGCTATGCCCAAGCTTGAGACGGGATCATCTTCCCTACACTAAGTAGGTAGGGCTCCAGGCGCTGGGGCCCTTCCGTACCTGCTGCCTTGGCTGCCAACTTGCCGATCTACGGGGCGGGCCTGAGATTGCGTTGCGCCTCCCCACAAAGTGTCAGTGAAAGAAGGAACGGCATGAGTTGATACAGTAGTAGCGAGCGTCGCGAGCTCTCAAAAGATACCACAGACGGCAAGATAATAATATTATTCCCAACGGCGCGCCCGTTGTCAGTGGTCAAACTTCACGTCAGCATGGAATAAATGTCTAGCTTAATCATAAATTTTATAATTTGCTTTTGCGACACGTCAAGGGTTTCCGTTATTCTCTCCAAACAGCAAAATTCGCATTTTTTTTTTCTTACCGGTAGTGCGACAGTACGTAGAATGAGCTACTGATGGGTTGGTGGTTGTTTCATGTTTCAACGTCGCGACTTGCGACTCGCGAACGTGGAAATGTAAACGCCCTCGAGTGCTAGTACGTAGTAGGAACTTCAACATATGTATGCAAATGCAAGTGAGATTGGATGAATGCACTGGTGACAGCTGGAGCTCATGTGATGAGGGAGAATAGGGGTTTGGTGTACTGATTAGCTGAGGTGGTTTCGATTCAGAGTTGTAGTGGAGTGAGAGCCAATGGATCGCTGTTTACACCATGGCACAAAACGCCTCAGCGAGTGAGAAATATAAGATAGTTCGAAATCAGGGACCAGGTCAGCAATTACGAGGGACGAATGGAAGTGAGAACAGCTTTTTAAACTACTGTAGAGACCTCCCCCCGCACCAATAACGGCTTGCTATCCTAACGATCGCCAGCTAGATGATCAGAATTCCACCACCCCTGATTTGAATTTCTTCTTGGCACCCTTTCTCCTGCTTCTAAAAAAGCCACTCTTCCCAAGTCACACAAACCCACAACAAGTAGAAGCAGAATATCGATCATAACACATGCTGCTTCATGAGGAAAACCCCTTTCCACTTTCCCCGCTTCTCTCACATAATAGTAAAAGAAAAAAATCCCATCCGAGAAACTGCTCCGCGCTTTGTCTCTGAAGACATGATGTAATCTTGTAGATAAATGATGGTCCGATCACGAGCCAGAAAATAATCGAAGGCCTAGTCCAGGAGCAAAAAATATAAAGTATTCGCCTGATATCAAATGCGCAAATGGTATAAATAAAATAAAACGGCGAACAAATCGGGGTATCTGCAACGATCGAAGGACAAGAAGATCAGGACAAGAACCAGTTCTAGAAACGAGGTTCAGCGCTGCATCTAGCAGGATTAGTTGGCGATATATGCAGCAAATTGAATAAACACTAGGTGTGAAGTATAATAATGAGCGTATAATAGTTTGTCGTAATATAAAAATCGTAATGTTGGAGAATTGTATATATGAATGAGGACGTGGAGGAGGGCGTGCTTATTACGTTATCCGGACGTATTAGAAATTTTGTAATGGACAAATATAAATCCTGAATATAGACACATGGAAGAAACTGAGCTCCCGATACTTGGGATGATGTTTGCAAAGAGGCATACTTCATAGGAAGTACGCCGCAAATGCAAAGACGAGGCTGAGGCATGCACCAGCTCTGGAAACATAAGTGCTTGCTGCAGAGGACTTCTTGGTCGCTGAGGCACTAGCGCTTGTAGAGGTACCGGTGGCAGAGGCTTCCGCGAAAAGAGCACCATTTGTTGACGAGGCTGTCTCTGTGCCAGCAGTTATGGTGGCGTTCAGCTCAAACATGACATGTGGCGAGTCGTCTGCAGTGGGGTAGGCTGATGAGGATGTTCGGATACTTGTTGTGGTGTGGCTGAAAAGAGAAGAGCTGGAGACTTTACTAAACGTGGTGGAGCTTTCAGAACTACTAGAGAAAGAAGACGAGGAAGATGTCGTCAAAATAGAGCTGGAGCTAGTGCTCATGGTGCTTGACTGTGTTGACGATGTGGTTGAAGTAGAACTGGGAGTTGGTGTTGGGGTACTGCTTGTAGTGGAAGCAGCTTTGCTTGAACTTGAGCTGGAGCCACTACTACCGACAGGAAAGGTAACAACATTAGCTGTCGCACCTTTTGGAACGGTGACAACACAAAAGCTGGCACCACCAGCACCGACAGCTTGATCAGAACTAGTTACACCGCCAATACCATCGGTCGATGGATCAATGGAGCAGGGAAGGCCGTTGCATGCCCCCCCTGAGCAAGTGATCTTGAGTCCAAAATCAGGCATCTGCGAATTGAAGTTTGAATCAGTGTAGATGGGGTTCCAGCCAATTTTGAAGAATGTGTTGCCGGATGAATCAGTGTTGCCTCCTGCAACATAAGGCGCCCAGTTTCCAAGTGGCTTAGATCCATCACTCCATACGCAAGCATCGGCCGTCGAGATTCCAGGAGAGTTGACGTAGTAGCTGCGGCATGTCAGTAAACCATAAAGTTCAGTGTTGTACATGGAGGCCATACTGTGCTGCAGTGCTAAGCCAGTAGCTCGTGCTTGGTATGGCAAGTGTAACAGTGGAACCAGCGTCGACTTCAGTTGGGATCAACATAGCTTCATTGCCAGGTAGAACAGTCTGGCAGAATGAGACGACACTTCCACATTCATTTTGTGCTGCTACAGACCCGGTTCCGTCTTGACAGTATGGATTCGCGCTGATAGGTTTCTGGATCGTTCCAGTGGAATCGCAGTGTAGTCCACCATTCTGGCAATCGTCAGTGAATAATTTAGGCGCTTAAATAGTGAAACCTACCAGAGATGGGTACGAAGTCGCCGATGGATCCCATTGCATCGCAACCTGACCGCAAGGACATGCGTACGGGCAGTAACCACCTGGCGTACACTCTTGATCCGGAGACATGGCCCATCCGCCATTCGACTCATTCGGTGTGACTGCAACCAACCCAAGATTTGTGGGGAAAGCGCAAGTTCCACGCTTCTCGATAATTCCCTGCTCTGCGACACTCTCGGCCCTTGGTGATGCATGAAGCCTTTTGTGCGAATGGCTTCTCTTCAAAAGCTCCAGCTGGGGGTGCGATCCATGTTTGGCCTCGCAAGGCAACGACAGCAATAGAGCGGCTGTGCCAATTGCAGCTTTTATACCCAAAAACTTCATCGTGAATGATCGTATCTGTTAGGGGCCAGATAATGCCTTGTCCGAACCGCTATGTTTTGCGTGCGTCGTTTCCAGCCAAAATATCCAAGATTCTTCCCAATGGGATCTTCAATCCAAAAAATATCCGGCGGCGATCGGCAGAGTCAAAATGAGTGACTAAGTGAGTATACAATAACGAGCGTGATGGCAACAGCCAAAGTGAGCGTAAAGAAGACGACGCAAGAATGATAAGAGGTTGGGGGGGGGAGGGAGGGTAGAACTCGTCGCGATGGAGGAGAAGAGGAAGCAACAGAAGGAGCGGGAACTAATGAAGGCCTTTACTCTAACCCGCTTCCAGGCCCTCGCCAACGAGACCTCCAAAGTGGAAATGAGGTACTCTCGGTCCGCGGCCAACAGCCCTGATTCGTTAGATTCAACACATCTTGGCAGCCCATGAATTTAAACTTGTTCCTGACTTGTCCCAAAGGGGGACAGTATGGACGATGTTTAAATTTCGCATCAATGCGTTGACGAATGAAATGATGGGGGACGAGCGCCGCATCCTGGCCTTTCACCAGGCCCATGGGGAGATAATGGCGACTTGGATTAGCCGCTCTCCCAAGTCTCCTTCCACTCTTCATTGATTATAAAATTGAAGCTTGGTATGACCGGCCTTGAACCCCGTATGTATCGATAGCGCCGTTGTTTGGCAGCGGCTGGTATCTATCTATCTGTCAATCAATCAATCTACCAATCTACCCATCTATCTTGCCATGGCTGGCCTCAGGAGTGATAGGGTTCGCGTGACCACGTTGCATTCCTCACTTTTTTCTTTTTCGCTCGATTGTGACGAGAGATATATAGGCGGCGCACGGTGGTTTTCATTCCGATATGGGGCCATAGGAGCAGAACTGAGGGTCTGGATCAGACGAGAAGTCAGAGGAGCATGTCAAGGGTCGTCTTGGGTGAAGACTGAAGAGACCCCAAAGATAGATAGGTGGGTGGTCGAACATGTCTTACCATTATTCTAGCTTTGTCGTGACATTACAGTAATTCTATTGTCTTTCGTTGTTAAGCTTAAATATTTCAGGTCAAGGTCGAACGCTGTTAGGTTAGAGCAGCTCTGCCATGGTGGGAGAACCTTGTTCCTCAAAACAACCGGGCCAGCCACGAGGTCGTAGGGCTGATATGATATGATACTGGAGTACTCCGCCACGATCTCTTCTTCAAAGTACCTATCTAGAGTGTAAACGTGCAAGGCCTGCAAATATTCGACCAATTTTCAAGCCAGTTGTGTTTGCCATGCGATACTTCGTGATGTCTCGATTTACAACCTCTCTAGGGAAAACACTTGAGTTCTCCCCCCCTCTTCCCTCTCTCTCTTCCTTACGTCACAACTTTCTTTAAAACTTCTTAAGGCCACTTATGAAAAGTTCACACTACAACCCGTCCACATTCAACGCAACCCTACCGTTCGTATCTCGAAATATTCATAATGTCTGCACCAAACATTCCGAACTTACTATCAATGCGTGGAGGTCTCAGAGGTCGTGGGAGGGGCCGAGGCAGAGGACATCGCGATGGAACTCCCAACACACACCCACAAACAGCACAATCCGCAGCCAACAACGACCATGCCATTCAATCTACTGATACCGATGCGGCAGTCTCGCGCTTGAGTGCTGTCTCCCTAGGCTATCTTAATGACCCCTTTGCGCAGTACTTTGTTACGGGCCAGCCTGTGCGACGCCTGCCTGTCATCAATCGAGGAACCTATACCCGAACTACGACCCTCGATATGCTGGTCGATGCTTTCCTATCTTCCACAGCCACCCAACCTGCTAGTTATCCTTCCCCAACGAGGCAGATAATCTCCTTGGGGGCCGGCACAGATACGCGGTACTTCAGATTACGGGCGCAGAATCAACACCAACACTTGATTTATCACGAATTCGATTTCCCCTCTGTCATTGCTGCAAAGAAGAAAATCGTCGAGTCAAATAACCTGTCTGGCGATGAATACATATATGAGAATGTTCCTAAGAACGAAGACATAGTGCCTGATGAGTCTGACGAGGCTCCTCCGTCCCATCAGTGGGGACTTCTACGCGACGTCAACAACCAACGGGTACCTAGATACATATGTCATCCTATAGATCTACGAAACTTACCTCAGGAGAAGTCATTAGCAGCTTACGAGGCCATCAGAATTGATATACCGACACTTCTCATTTCTGAATGCTGTTTATGCTATCTCGAAGTTGATGCTGCGAAGGCGGCAACGAAGTGGTTCGCTGACAGAATTCCCGATCTAGGCATTGTCCTTTATGAGCCTATCGGGACGGATGATTCATTTGGGCAGATGATGGTATCAAATCTTGCTGCTAGAGGCATAGTCATGCCGACAGTACAGAGATATAAAACCCTGGAGGATCAGAGAGCAAGACTAGTCGAGCTCAAGTTTGGTGATGGACAGGAAGCTAAAAGTATAGAAAGGATATGGGAGGATTGGGTATTGCAACAAGAGAAAGAAAGGGTTGATGGCTTGGAAGGCCTTGATGAGGTCGAGGAGTGGTTGCTTCTAGCACGACACTACGCTATTGCATGGGGATGGCGTGGTGTCGGGTTTGAGGGCTGGAAGGCAATTCCGGATGCGGCCAATAACTAAAATAAGAATGCACGACGTTTCAGATGGGCTATTTTCTTTCGATGCAATTGCTACACATGGATATTCTAATCTACGATGGCTATTGACAGCCAGATATATAAGGCGGAAAGTATCCACAAGAAGCCAACTTTACAATTGTCGAAGTTAACAGTTAGCCCTAAAACTCAAGGCCACTGTATCCCTACGACATGAGAGTAAGCTAAAGACTGGCCAAGTGACATTAACAGCACTGTGTTGGTTTGTCAAGTCAGTCATCCACTAATGGTAAGAAGTGGAGTACAGTAATTGCGCGATTAAATCAACATCGTTACGCTAGCTACGAGATATATTTTGCCGTTTCTCTTATCGTCTTTTTATGCCGTTGCTCTTGTTGATTGAGGGTGGTAGTGATAATGTGGTTTTGAAACTTGGTGGCAGTTCAAGATAACTCACAACTGGAACACATATTTGTCAATCCATGCCGCATTTCTTTCAATGGACCTTTTTCTTGCGAGATAATTGGACAAGTCCTATAATCTTCCTTCATACTACAGTCATGATGGATTCAGCAAGTGCAAATTACTATCGGAGGTGGTTGGACCGAGAATAGAAGCTCCAAAACTCCAAAGTATCCTCAAATTGCAAATGGTGTGTTATGTAAGGAGTCCAACCTTAAGCATAAAGTATATTTATATTTATACACATCTATTATATCGTAGGTAAGAGGCTATCGAGAACAATGACTTGTAATAGGATTGGGGCTCTGATTTTGTGACAATCATGACGAATCAAATGTGCGATGTAGGATTCTAGAACTGTGTAACCTTTCTTCCAAACTCCTGTCGCGAATTGCAGCAATGCACAGTTCATTCCACAGCATCAATATTGCATTCCTCACCAATACTCATCCCTCGCTATGTCTCAATCAACTTCAACCAGATGTCCAGATTTTCTTCTTTGTACATTGTTGTTCAGTCGAAACCTGTGTCAGTCAGGCGTGTAGTATTGTTGACCTTCACTCTCCTTTATATATTTTACTTGCACTTTCACCAATAATGCTGTTAGCATCTTCAAAGGGCTTGAAATCGTATTTGGTTGCCCTGATTTCGTGGAAATTTGCGGCGGCAGATATTGTTGGCAGCACTTACGTGTTAGACGCAGTCTACGAGGGAGAGACATTTTTTGATAACTTCGATTTTACGACGGCAAGTAAATCCAAGGCGCTTTCTAGCTGTGTTGCGCCAAGGGAATACGTGCGACAACTCAATTCGGAAAGCATACTAATACGGCGTTGTAGACTTCAGATCCAACACATGGGTTTGTCAAGTACGTAATTTTGGTCACACAACTCAGCTGTTACTCAAATTAACAATCGCATAGCTACGTTAGCCAGTCTGAAGCTCAAAAGCTCGGGCTTATAAGTACGGACTCGACGTATGGCGCGTATATGGGCGTTGACCACACTTCAACTCTAGACAGCACGGGAATTGGGCGGAATAGTGTTCGAATCACAAGCAAAGACACCTTCACACATGGGTTGATCATTAGCGATATTACACACCAGCCGGGTGGAATATGTGGAACTTGGCCTGCTCGTGAGATAATCTTTCTAAGAGTTTTAGGGACAATGTTGACAGAAAACAGATTGGACTCTTGGACCGAACTGGCCTAGTACAGGAGAGATTGATATTATAGAGGGCGTTAATAGCCAGACTGATAACGTGATGTCTCTTCACACGTAGGTGCCGACCCATTAGTGATAAGCCAAAACTAACAAGTCAACAGTGATGGGTCTTGCTCAATTGCTGGTGATCCTCACTACCAAACAGGAACAACTCAAACCCTAGACTGCAATGTCTACGACACTGGCAATGTGGGCTGTGGCACCACATCTTCCAGCTCTTCTTCCTATGGTTCTTCATTCAACGGTGTAAATGGTGGTGTGTATGCAACTCAGTGGACCTCAGACTACATTCGCATCTGGTATTTCCCTCGAGATTCCATCCCATCTGACATCCAACAACAAACTCCCGATCCCTCAGGCTGGGGACTTCCACAGGCGAACTTTCAGGGAAGTTGCGACATAGATGAGCACTTCCAGAATCATAAGATCATTTTTGATACAACGTTCTGTGGTGATTTAGCAGGAAATCTTTGGACGAAGGATGCTGTTTGTGCGCCTTTAGCAACGACTTGTGTCGACTATGTTGCTGCTAACCCTGCTGCGTTCGAGCAAGCGTGAGACTTACCCCAATATTTCATTCGTATAAAGACAGCTGGCTGATATTAAGTACAGGTACTGGGCAGTCAACTCTGTCAAAGTTTACCAGCTGCAGGCTTCGAACTCCACGGCTCCGGCTTCTTCGCCAATTGTAGCTCCACCTTCGGCAGCAAACTCTGCAAACCCTACTTTGTCTACAACCGTAGCGGCAGCATCATCACTTATCGAACTTGGCATGGGAGCCCCCACAGCATCGTCTGGCAGTGCCATTACACCTACAAGCAGTCTTATCTTCCCGACACAGACTGCTGCAACTATAGATCCCTATATCATCGATACATTCTTCTATCTCGGTTGCCTAGGCTCTTCACTAGGTTTCCCAACGTTCCATAAAGTCTCCGAGAGCCTTTCAATGACACCTACACTTTGTGTCTCCCAATGTGGTGACTTTTCATATGCTGGTATCTACAGTTCACAATGCTTTTGCGCAAATGAATTGGATATAAGCACCAACCAAGGAAATGGAACATGCGATATTCCTTGCCCAGGATATATTAACCAAGTCTGTGGTGGTTCTGCGGGTCTTACCAACTCTACTGTCAGTGCCAGCAATATCACGATCTCATCCCGCTTCGCACGACGTCAAACGGGTCCTCTTACCTCTGGTATCTTGCTAACTACATACGAAAACCTTGTACCTGAACTTGGAGGTGGCGATGTTGGTTCTTCTATTTCTCCTCCTACCTCGTCGCCTTCTCCAACTATACCACCTGGATCGATAGTTACGATTATTCTTGCTCCTGGTCCGAATTACACATCTCCTATTCCTACGTCGAATTTGGTTCTGCCTGCCGAGACTGATGGTGTACATTACGCCCCTACTGGAGGATTAAGCACTGTTGGAGCTTCAGCTCTCACAACCATTGTACCACCTGCAAACCCGAGCATCATTGGTCTTGGAATGGGTGGTGCTTTTGAGATTACTGATGTTGTCGTTAGTAAGTATCTCTTCTCTTACTCTCCCTCTCTCCCAATTATCATCATCGGCCCCATATTTCCTCTTTTATTTAATCCTAATCTAACAAGTTCAATAGCAACATACACAGACGTTTGTCCCACAGGTTTAGTAGTTATCACGACAACCTCAACAATAACCCATTGTTCCTGCCTCGACTACCTTTCGTCCTCAGCGCCACCCTCAATCCCAATGATCACCACCGTGAAACTTTGTACAGCTTGCGGTTCTTCGGGTCAATCTGTTACTGTCACAATCCCACAACCGGGGCCTTCTTCAATATACATTTCTGCCACAGCTACCGCCGCTTATCCAGCTCCGACTCAAATCCTTCCAGTTAATGGACCACCGGGAGCTGTGCAGCAGGTAGGGACGTCTAATCCGGCTGGAAATACAGCGGGAACCCCTGTTCCGTCAGTTATACAGCCCTCAGTTCCACTCCCCCCAAACATAAATTTCCCAACTCCAGCACAAGCAGAGATTTACAACCCTACCGGAAACGTAGCGGGAATCCCCATTCCGCTCTCATCATCAACCAACTCTATGGTAACAATCTATTCAACAGTTACTGTTGTTCCTGTAGCCTACACAACACCTGGCCCTAACTCAAATACTGGAAATGGATTAGCTGGTGGTGGTAATGGAATTATTGTAGGATATGCACATGCGAATGGAAGTGTTACTACAAATGGAAGTGTTACTACGAATAGTAGTACAGTCGTTCCATTAGCTTATACTGGTGGTGCTGAGAAGGACAGTTTGGAGATTGGATTGGTTGGTAGTTTTGTTGTTATTTTGGGTATGGGGTGGATTTTGATGTAGGGTTTGTAGGGCATGGGTTTTCCTTTTGTTGATCTCTATTTTCTTTCTGTTTGGTGGAGATTGATGGATCGAGATGACATTGTGTGACTTCTGGATGATTTATGTATTATTACTGTATGTGTAGGTTCGTAGGTAGAGGAGTTTAGTTTGTCCTAAAAGATGTGGCAATACAGGTGTTATTTCTTATACTCCTCTGTATTACATGTATTACAATTGAAACCTAGAACATGATTAAATTTACCCTAACTCCTGGTGTGAAGTAGTGCTATAGGATTTCGAGGTTGGTTGCCGCTTTTACATTGATCGGATCTAATCTAATCGCAAAGCCGTGGCGATAAGATGCTGTATTCGTACCGAGCTTCGAAATATTCGTTCTTCTACCTACACAACAACTCCAAATCACACTCTCCCGACTCCGTCTCCTCGTCGCACAAATAAACACACATAATCCTCTCAATCCACGCACTCGCCCTCAAGAAACATCAACACCATGGCCTCCAAAAAGGGCGCCTCACAAGCCTCTGACACCGACTTCCGCAAAAAATACGATCGCGAAGAATACGCACAACGCGCTGCAGAACGGGAAGCAAAAGAGAGAGAAGAAGGCAAAGCTCGTTACGAAGCCAAATTAGCCGGCAAGAAATACTATGCGCCACTCACGGGCGAAGAGATACTCACACAAGCACGCGCATCACGATTAGACGTTAGTAAGAATGTAGGAAAGATGACATTGATGCCCGCTGGGGCAGCGACTGGTAAACGTGGTAGAGGAGCGGGATTTTATTGTGAGGCTTGCGATTTGACCTTCAAGGATAGTCTGCAGTGGGTTGAACATGAGAATAGTATGCAGCATTTAAGGGCTATTGGACAGACTGGAGAGGTTAAGAAGGCTGGGGCTGAAGAGGTACATGAGAGGATTAGGTTGTTGTGGGAGAGGATTGAGGAGGAGAAGAGGAGTGATGTTAAGAGCCTTGGGGAGAGGTTGGAGGTTAGGAAGGTAGAGGAGGAAGCGGAGAGGTTAGAACGTGCGAGGAAGCGGAGGGAGGCGATAGAGAGGAAGAGGGCTGAAAAGGAGAAGGAGATGGAGGTTAAGTTGGAGTACGGGGAGGATGTTAGAATTGAGGGGGAGCATGATCAGGATGATATGATGGCTATGATGGGTTTGTCTGGGTTTGGATCTTCGAAGAAGTGAAGAGTAAGGACCTCTTCGTTTTAGCGATGGCGTTGGTGGTTTGCTTAGATGGGCTTGAACATCAAATACGGAAACACTCATCGAGTGACAAGGAATGGATTAAACTGGCTGCATGGTACCCAATGATCTAAGTTTTCGTCCGGGCGGTCAATTGGTGAGCATTTCTTGCTTCCTGCTAATACAGAAACTTTGTGCTTACCCAATACTTTAAAGCAACTTACACGAAGCCCGTGGTTCTAGAAAGCACCTAAAGCACAAGGTAGCAATGCACTGTCAGATTTGGAAATGCCACTCGATTGCAGAATAAATTAAGGTCTAAAGAAGGTACAGTTTAATGGAAATTATGGGTCCATGACGTCCTTATATCACCAAATTTCCGGCTTCCACGCCCCCTCAGGATTTGTGCGAAGCAGAGAGCCTTAAGCAACTAGTTATTTACTCTGCAAAGGGGGGCCGAACTAAACCAGTAGCTTGCAGGTAGAAACCCTTCAAGACAGGTCTACATCTGATACGTTTATTGGCCAAGATTGAACATTGCATGGAAAACCGGGCAATATGCAGGAAAGCCTTTCTAAGTCAATCGAAACACAAACTTCCTACCAGGGATATCTATTACCCTCCCAAGTCCAAAAACTAGCCGCACCTTTCTGATCCTCCATCCTTCTACTTAAACACCCACCTTCATCCTCACCACCTTTTCCCTTCTCAGCAATAACCTTTAACATACACCGTATACTCTCCTCGGGAGAAATAATACCTTCCACTTCCCAATCTACGGATACATTTGCTGCCATATCTGTTGTTACCTCGCCCGGGTGTATGGCCAATACGACTGGTGGATCAGAAAACTTTCGTTGGCATTCGGCTGCAAGATGCTATGTTCATTTAAATATGAACAAATTAGTTCTTCATGATTGAAAAGATGAAGGATTTTATGAGTGGACAAGGGAGAAAACGCACACGAAGACCCTGATTTAAAGCAGCTTTACTTGCAGCATAAGCAGCAAATCCATCTTCGAAAGCACGGAAATTGGTTGTTGAACCTGAGTCTGAAGAGATGAAGACGAGCGTCTTTATGGAGATCGGTGTTGTTGGGGAAGTTGGAGAGATAGGTGTTATTGGACTTGAGGAAATCGGGGGTGGGAGGGGTTGAGAAAGTTTGAGGAGATGTTGAGCTGTTATTAGAGGGCCGATTGTGTTTGTTGCTAGGTGGTGGGTGAAATCTTTGAATGTGCTGTGTAGACTTGTTAGTTTAAGTGCTTTAGAGGGCTTTCAAGCATTGTCGCTTGACATAAAAAAGGGGTAGCGAGACATCATCTACACCACCTGACAGCCCTAACTGAACTCAAAGAAATGAACTAGCCCAAATATAAATATAAAGACAAGAGCAGAAGCGTTCAAGGAACCTCTTTTCATAACAAACGAGAAGAGAGCAACATACATCTCCGAAATTCTATTAGGATATACCAAAACCCCAGCATTCAAAACAACAACATCAATAATACCCCCACACTTCTCCAGCACACCTCCCTTCAGTCCTAACTTCCTAACCTCGTTCACAAACCCCAAAATACTACTCTCATCACTAACATCACATTCTAGAATGGTCAAATTATGTCCGTTACTTGTACCGGCTAGAGACCAGAGTTTACTACCGGAACTGGGTGATGTTGGTGGTGGCGGGGTAGCTGGTGCTCTTGCTGTTGCTATTACTGTATGTCCGAGTTGTAGGAGTTGGGTTGTGAATTCTAGTCCTATGCCCCGGGAGGCTCCTACTATTAACCAGGTTTGTTTGGGCATTGTTACTGTGTCTTTGCTGTTGGTATGTGGGAGTCTTAAGAGATGGATTATGAAGATGAAGGCAAAGCTGGTTGGCTAAAGAAAATGTCGTTTGATGATCTTTACCCCCACTTTCATATCTTGGATTTTTTTTCCCTGCTGTGAAAATTTGAATGTTAGCTGTGTGTATGAGCTTATCATTTCTTAGGAGAAGGGTTGAAGCGAAGGTGTTGTTAACAGCGGATTAGAGAAGATGTAATGAAACTTTGGGGCTTGAACTGATACACGTTTTCTAAGTCCTTATTATAATGAGTTGACACGTGATTTACTCCCCTTTTTGTGTCTCGCCTAACTTCGGTACCACTGGCTTAGGTGTGGTGAGTGAATTACTAGACAGCGTCAACATTACCTTTCTACATGAGCACAAAACCTTGGAGTCAAATGCAAACGTCGGCATTGATATTTTAGGCTGTCCTTTCCTCCTAAGTTTTATCATATCGTACTATACATCACAGTTGTGAGGCTACCGTATGAAGCGAATTGGACTTCAATAAGTCAAGAACATAATGCATGTCAAGCTGGAACATAGTTGTAGGTACAGGAGCAAACATATCAACAACTTGACCATATAATAAGGGCAATATTAACGATGGGAAATCTGATGGTGGAACTGAGGATTCGAGAATTAGGGTTATTAGGGCTAAGAATAAGGCTGGTACTTATGCTGTTGTTGGGAAGGGAGTTGTTGGACGGGCGGCTGAGATGGTGCAGAGCATTGTTACTTGGAAGGCTCCTGCTGTTAATAAGTTGAGGGAGTTGAGTGAGGAGAAGGTTGAGACTTGGAGGAGTTCGAGTAAAATGGTTTAGTAAAGCACCTTAGTCGTGATAGGTGATGAACTGCAAGATTAGCATTGGTGTATGCATGGAACGGAATTAGTATGGGACATTGCAATTACTTTAGTGACTGGCTTCAGACACAATCATATTATACATAATGGTTCCTGGTCTGAACATTTCTGGATGATCGAGTAAAATTTTTATCCTGGTATCATAACGCCTACTCCAACAGTTATGCCGTGACATGCCTATCCTATCAGTAAACGCCACAGTAACACAAACCGTATTCAAAACTAGTGAACTATTAGAAAAATCTACCAAGTATGAAAGATAATGATGAGCTCTTACAAGTCTGAGGGGGGTCCTGCTGAGACCTCTCATGTGGTTACGCATGGCCCGTTGCTTATTCGGTCTCGCCTGCAATCTTCTGAAAGCTTCCTGGATATGCCTCGTATCAACTGGTGTGCGACCCTCAGAAGGCGGATCAAACAATCCAGCATGAGCCTTCCTCTTCTTGCCCTCAGCCTCCACACCAGATTTATCCTTGCCCAGATCCTCCTGCTCCTTGATCTTCAAAGCCTCTTCCGTTAAAGTCTGCACAATTTCAAAAGTTAAGAAACCGAGGATATCGACGATATCATCGTTAGGTTTGGAGTCAGTCACGGTACCGAAACCAGCCCATTCTCTGAAACGTTTGCCTTTGCGGAAGGTGAAGGATGCTTGACGGTATTCAGAAAAGGTCACGTATTCCTCCTTCGTCATATCCTTAGTCCGATCATCGGCCTTACGGAGTCTTTCCAAAGTAGCGACATTCATTTCTTCCTCTTCTTCATCCTCCTCATCTTCACGTTCAGGAACTTCTTGGTTATAAAACGAAGCTACTTCCCATGGCAATCCAACTTTTGCCTTCTTATTCTTCTTCGCTGCTTCCATGGGCGCCATTGGTCCTACTGCTCCTCCTCCACCAGGCTCTTCGCCTGCCCCTAGATCGGCATCATTGGCTTTATCGTCGGAATCTTTTACGTTCTTGCGTACGTCTTTCCAGGAGAGGAAGGTTCGGAGACGCGATACCTTTGCGTTGTCGTGCCGGATTAGGAAGATTAGGTCGTCGGTTGAGATGGAGCGACTTCCGCGGCGGGAGGCTTGTTCTGTGCAGAGGCGGAGCTGGTGGGTGTTAGTAGATGGGTTTGGGGTTGTGTGTCGTGGTAGATTGTGAGGGAGGAGTGTGATGTAGCATTTTGGAAGGAATCGAACTCCTCAAAGAGAACTTTCAACCTTGAGGACAGTCCGTAGTCTTTTCCTTAATTTATCACTTGATGATTTTTAAGGTTGCAAAGCAACGGATATTTCAATTTCTTCCATGAAGCTATCACTTGATGACTTCCTGTATCTAGAAGTGGCCTTGCTTCAAGTTCGAGACCCCGCTCAACCAATTTTTAAAATCACTACCCTAAATAGCGTGATCGAGAGAACTAAATGAGTATTTTTCAAATATTTTATTCCAACACTGTAGATTTCCAGTGGCATAAAAGTGCAAAGCTGCATCAATTTTAGGCATAATATTGGTCACGTGAACCACATGAAGTCCAGAACCGAGAACGCTGAAGAAGAACAAGGGACTAACCATCTCAACGACCTGCTGGCGGACAATCTCCTCGATCATACCAGTAGTCTCGGTTGAAGCTTCAGCAGTCTCTCCGGAGACATACATCATCTGCAAGTAGATCAGTATACCATCCACACAGTGTACGCGCTCGAGGACAATGAAGCGTGAATCTAACCTGCTGGATCTCCGTCCGGTACTTTGCTGTCTTGTCTGCCATATTGATTACTGATCTTTGGGTATGAGTAAATATGTCGGATTGGTGTTGGTGGATGGGTGGGGAATTGATGTACAGAGGATGTTTGCCGTGTCGTGCGGCCTAGGTGGTGGTGGCCTGGCGAATAGGTATTCCAATAGGGAATTCTTTATGCAGAAATCAACATAAGTACAACTACTGATATGGTGTCGTTTCTGTACTGATAAGTTGTATAGGGATATTGTTTGGTTGATGGCTATATCGCAGTAGGTAGTTTGTACGGAATTAGTGAAGGACTGGATATGTGCATTATATTATTAACACGTGATATGAACTATGCGCTTAACGCGCTAAAGTGAGCAAGCCGATTTGTCTACGCTGATGAGAGAAATGCATCTTTTCCTTTTCCATGGAACTAAATATATCTACCGAGATTGTTAAAGCCCAGCCGGAACTTCTACATAATAACAACAAGGTTACTGAAGCTAAGTGAGGTCCCTAGAAAGCGAGTTACCCAAATCGAGTGAGTTACACCAGCCAAATGAGTTAGTTACTGTACCCAAAGGAGTTACCTAGAAAGTGAACTTAGCAAATCGAGTGAGTTGCTCAAATCAAGTGAGTTACCCAAGTATCAAGGTCGCTGAAAGTAGAAACCTCGTTGCAATTCTATTTCCACAGAAAGTAAGGCTAAGCCGCATCATGTGACGGCGCGTTTAAAGTGTGTGGAAGCCGCGCCACGCCAAACATCTTTTTATCTCCAGATCTATGATCCATCCATCTCAGAATCTCTCCACCACTTCATCATGCAACGTCTGTCGGACAGAGCCCCGTAGACATTTGATCTATTCAGTGGGCAGTCTCGGATCAAGCACCACATCTAAATCCACTCCATTCTCTGTCCCAACGACGTTCTTTCTCTGCTTTACCCCGCCCCTGTACGGAGTACCCTATCTTATTACCGGCTCACCTCATCTGAACCTTTTCCATCCTCTTTTCTACTACCATTTCTGCTTGGACCAGAATTCAGTTCACGTACATTATTCTTCTTTCCATTTGATCTACCTATCCAGCAAGGGCCCCTTGACCGTACTGCTGCCGATCATTGCGCCTCTCTGCTGCACCTTTCTCGGTTCGTGCGAACGAGCAGTACGCCAAGCCTGCAAACCAGCAGGCACGGGACATCTTCCTTGATTACCTAGGTACCTATCGAAAACTGCTAATCTTCCGTAAGTATTTGCGGTTAGAAGTCGCAAACATACACTAAGACCTTGCGCAATAGCCCGCCCGTCCGCCCGCACAGGTGACGGCGGCACAATGACGCATCCTCATGGCCCGGAATGCACTTGCATGCTCGATGGTCCCGATTACCCTGAGCTACCAGCTGTTGATAACCGCTATGAGATTCTACTCGAGCAGAACAAGCGGATCATAGAGGAGAACATGCGATTGAGAGCGTTGTTGGATCAGAATAACCTCATCTACTATGCTCCAACAAGTGTCATGAAGAAGCCACGGACGCGATCCCTGGGCAAAATCGAAGGCCAGAACCTTCCTCACATACCAAAGGAACTACAGCTCAAGATTCTTGAATACGCATTGATATGCAAGGACCCAATTATCGACCCACTCTACAAACCTAGACAGCAGCATCTTTCCAACGCCGAGAAGGCGAAGCGTAAGGAGATTCACCTCAATTTCCTTCTGACATGTAGAACTTTTCATGCAGAAGGCTTGCGGCTTTTCATCGCCAATAATGAGTTCATTTTCACCCAAGTCGCTGCCCTGGAAAAATTTGCCCAACTCCCCGTAGAGTCTCGGTCTAGCATTAACCATATTACTCTCCGAATTGTCGGTCGATATTACGACAACGTTGCAAGAAAACAAAGCCTCTTAGGCTACCATTATCACCCAGACATTCCAAATTGGAAGTCCCAAATCTATGCTCGCCCACCAGGTGCAGAGATGGATAAAGGTATTCATGCTTATTGCTACCAGCAATTCACCGATTTTCTTGAAGCTCTTCAAATTCCCAAGGCCAAAGGTCGTGGCATTGAGAAATTACTACCCTCTTTGAACACAATGCGAATTGACTTAGTCAACTTCTGTGACCATCTTTGGCACCCCAACCGTGATTTCTCTACCGTTATCCGATGGCACACAGGTCCTATGGTTGAGGAATTAATCATCACAGGAGTTCCAGAAGATGACCCAGAAGAGGGAGTCGAATCTCTGATCAACAGACTTGTCAAGGATGAAGGAGTGTTCTCATCTGGCCCTCCCATCTTTGTCTCTAATTCCCAGAGTTTGAAGTCATTGAAGAAATTGGGTCTAGCTACAAGAGTTGTACGCCCCAGAATAGAACAACCCAAATCCGAGCGAGACACTGTTGTAGTCCATCCTGAGGGCGGCAAGCCACCAAAGTCTTTCTATCCTCCGGGCCGTACGATTTGGAAATACACCCTAGAGAGGCTGTCTGATAAGAAGAAAAAGTGGATGGAGTTTGATCGGAAAACTGGATATCCAGTGGACGAAGTTGACATGTGGTCTGACATCGACGATAGCGATATGTATGATTCGGACGGCAATATTGTCGGCCACGAGGATGATTCAATTAGGACCTCTGATGATGAAATGCTAGGAATTGTGTTTTGAAGGTAAGGTAAATACAAGCTTTCAGGTAAAAATTGAGTTTGCATCGCCAAAATCGCCATTTATGACACTAGATATCTTCAGGCTTGCTGGCCTTTTGGTTACAGATATAGGCCAGCAGTCAAATCAACCCTTGTTTTGATATCTCATAACTTTCGAAAGCTCATCCACTGATTCTACATTACTAGGTTCGAAGTATGTCTTTGGCCTTATTCGCTCTCGATGATCTTTATTTCATGATTAATTATAAATTTGCTGTTGTACGAAGGTTGCTGTATATTTTGGGACTCGCTGAGCATGGATGTTGCTTTAGCACTTGGGGCGTGTCTAATTTTTAGAGGGTTTAGGAGGGTTGTTTGCACTGAGATCTTCATCACGACATCACGTTTTCTTGTTGCGATGATACCCCTTCTAGTTTGCTGCCCACGTTTCTTTCTAGCATTTGGGATGGACGAGTGGCTTTTTATTCTGAACAAGGCGCAAATACCAGGGTCAAGTACCAAGACCTGAATTTGACTTGATAATACGTTGTGCGTAATGAGCTTTAAGTCAAAAACTAGCTGAATCAAATGGCTCACTCAGACTTATAAGTGAGTTACTCAAATACAGTAAGCAAGTTACCTAAATCATGTAAGCCACCTAAATAAAAGTGAGACCTCGTAATCCTATGCTACTGTTATTTTAGATCTCCATGTTCTACAGTCACATGGCATTCCAAGGGCAGCGTTATACGAAACAGTTTAGAGTTCATATAAGAAGATAAAGGTTTTAATAATCATAAAAAATGTTAAATAATGCCTTCTTAAATCCTCCCAGGACGTCTGGTCTCTCTATCCTCTGACTCATTCCTCTTCTGCCTCACTTTTCATCTTTTCCGTTTTCTCCAAGTGCGGTCCATATACACTGAAATAGAAACTCACGTATCTTACTAATGCCCCAAGACAAAGGTGAAGCATTGGGAACAACCACATCATGCGATTGTAAAGGAGCAGATCTCTCGAGAGATTAACACTTACGCGGGATAAGACGATAGTACCTATGGCAGAGTAGAATATTACAATAATGCAACCAAAGTGTAAGCCACCGCTTTCTCCAAAGTACTTGTCGTCGAGTTTGTTAGGTTCATTACTGAGCGTCCATCGGTGTGCTTGATATGACTTTGTGGTTGTGGATGTGGCTGTGAAATTAAAGAAACTTCTGTGGACGCTGTAGTAATTGTTTACACTATGGTTTGAGTACAGGATTTGCAGAACATTTTTGGGGATATTGGTGGTTGTGGTGAGTGGTGGAGGGACGGAAGGAGAGGAGAGTTTAGAGTTTGGATGTTGTGGGTAGGTTAGTCGTTCGTAGGTGTAAATTTGAGGGGATAGGGTTTAGGTTAAGGGATTGGAATCAAGTTGAAAATAAGTTAGTTGCTGAAATAATTTAGTATTTAAATCATAAGGCCTAACTTGATCAAGTATACCAGGTACCTAGTGACAGATCCCAGACTCCTATATGACTATTTTAGATTTTAATATAATCTCATAGGCAGTTAGGCTGGGGGGAGGGGCACTAAGTACTGCTAACTAAGCAAGTATGGAAAGTATGTATTATTTGGTTTGTACAGATGGATTAGGCCAAGGCTGTTAATAAGGTATTTCGGCAGCAAGGCTAGTAGTCTCCCTGCAAATTCTTATTTGATGGGCCAAATCATTTAGCCGATGTACCCAACTTTAGCCAAACAAAGTCAGATTATCCAAACCCTTTCAATGAGTAAGTCATGCACATAGCCTTGGAGCTGTGCTTAATAGTGAAAGATGCTGGCTATATTTATACCTTTACATACAATTGATTAAGCCAACATAACCTCTGATTTCACTCTAAGTTAGGTTCGTAGTTCTTTTCCTCAGTTCTTATGCATAGAAATCAGGCTCAATTCAATGCATTGTATGTAAAGTATAATTTTACCCTCCAAATTCGAAGGCTAGTACTGGAAAATTCAGTCATATATGCACACATTCCTTATACACAAGTAAAACGGCCAGCGTACGCCCATTCCTGTAGCTCCTGTCCATACTTCTTGAGCTTATCAGCTACCTCAGAAACTCACTTCTCCCACTTCTGCTCCCGCCTAGGAGCTTTAGTGACAGCATTCTCGATAAGCCGTCCAGCTAACCAAGACATCAATAGAGTAACCACAGCTGCGAGAGGTACCCAGTAGTATTTACGGATAATACTTAAGGGCCCTATGCAAACTGATTCATGAATTATCCTCCCTAAGGTTATTATGGCAAGAAAAGGACAGAAGCCGATAAGAATTCGGAAAATTTCAGGCCACCAGGAAGCCAAGTTTTGGCTATGAGCTTCGTCTTGAGAGTTTTCTGCCTGGGTGGCCTTTTCGCTTCTTGTAGGAATTGACTTTTCGGGTTGGGGAATCGATTCTGTCGATTTTTCTATTTTGACTGTTTTTGGCTTTTCTTGGCTCTCTGTTTGAACAGTAGTGGTAGGAGACTTGGTAGTCGCGAATGTAGCTTCTGCCTGCGGCCGTGTTTGAAATAGCGTTACCTTAGAGGGGCTATTACACTTGAGGTCTCTTTGAGGGAGCTTTACTGAAGGTACTGGTAGAGTTGATGTCGTACTTGATGAGATGGTCTTTGATCTCGATTCAAGAATTTCCTTATTTGTCGACCGTTCGGCATATTTCTGGTTCAGTTTGCGTGGATGCGGATGGGTAAGTTGAGGGATTTGAGTTCTGGATTGATCTTTGTGAGATTTGGCGGTATCAGGAGTTGGCACTGTCTCTGACGTGACTATAATATCTCCTTGAGGAGTCTGAAGATCATGGTCCACTTGGATAGAAGGCATATTTCTTGTCATTGTATAAACTGGCCTCTTCAACTGTTAATTTTGAAAATAGCTGCCAGAACGTCAGTAATTAATACCAAATGAAAATTCTACTTCTATGTGAGTCACGAGCGGAATTAAGTAGAGGACACAGTTTATCATACTATCATTGTCTCCGCTCCAAGCTACCATCTCTTGAAGTCTAGTCGAGGCACTAAAATATTCACAAATTTAAGCGACGAGAGTACTCGAAGTCTAAAGCACTGTGCACAACGCACAGTTCTTGATACTTATCATAAACTAAGTACATTACCTAAAGGTTTCTGAATACTTCTTGATTTAAAATGCTATAAAAAAACGGATGCGTGTTATAAAAATCGTATCGAGACTCCATCTCATAGTCTTCAATCTTGTTTCATTTTAGTTATGTGGAGCGGTTCCTCGCTTAGCAACGCTTAATTAGTCACTCTGACGGACTCTGATCTAAGAATTGTCGAGCGCTTCAATAAATCGCCACTTCTTCTCAAGTGGATAACTTTGCTAGATTTGAAAGCCTGCATAATATCTTGTAGAAATCAATAAACCATCTGGAAATGATGTTGATGATCTCATCGTTCTGCAATCCGGGCTGGAGATCCAGAATGGAAGGTGCTCGGTTTTTCATAGGGAATGGTCTCGAGTGTATTGTAAAATTATAATATGTGACAGCAAGATGTGATTTGAGTAAACATCCAGGTTTATTTACGTGTACGAGTGAAGATGTAAGATATAGAAAACGCTAAGCTATCTATCCTAAGGTGTCGCTAAAAACCTACTGTTCAGCTATTTTTTTCTTCTTAAACCTATAGAAATAATCTCACGACAATGCTGAGGCAACAATTAT
>JAJONI010000398.1:0-23603 GCA_022190145.1 Pezicula rhizophila
TATTCTAGAATAGACTTATAGCTACTCTTACTTTACTTTACCTCTTTATAATAGAAGTCTATATATAATATTTTCATAAAGCTATTAGATAAATAATAGATTTTTGAAGGAGCATAAAAATTCATTCATTCATTCTGTATATGCTTATCTGGCGTAGTATATATGCATCGATCATCCTTTCCAAACCCCAACACTATGCAAACGAAAACAAACAACACTCCATGCTTCCACAACCAAACACAGCACATCATAAAACCAACGCCGAAAGTGTCGCTCATTCAGGCAACCTCTCCAACATTCTCAAAAAAAATCAAAAAAATCCCCACTCTAAGCCCCCACCTTTCCAAACATACCCACACACGTTCCCAATTTCATAATTCCCAATTTGGATTCCCAACTTGCAACTTCCATTTTGAATGATGCACAGAAACTCCCGATGCAATAAGTGACTGATATCCTTTTCCTATCGTATTGAATACTCCAGTGATGCCTCATATCCAAATTCCTATCCCATTCAATCATTGCCTACAGAGTAGGAAAAAAAAATCTACTCTGCAAGTACGTCTTCGGACCAGTCCCCATCGGTATCATAACTCTCTCCAAAGTGGACAGGGCCCAACTTCAAGAAGCGTCTGCCGTTTGCAGAGCTAGCAGAGGAGCTGCTTCGTCTCTCCTTTGTTTCTGCGGGGATGATGGGGGTGGTGGCAGAGGTGCTTGTAGGGGATTTGATAACGGGGCTCATGGGGTAGGAAGCTGAGGTAGTGGGGGATAGCGGGAGGAATTGCATTGGTTGTTTGTTTGGGGCATTGGGGGTTATAGTGAGGACATCGCGGGCTGTTTGAGAGGCCATTTTTACGGGGTGGATTATTTACGTGAGGTTTGTGTGGTGAGTGTGCGGATGATGCGGAGTTTGGCTTGTATTGTTCGTGGCGTTCGAGAGAGGCAGGAGCTTGTTGGGTTGAGAGGAGAGGAGAGGGCAAGTGTGGGTGTGGGTGTAGATGTTGGTGGTATGAAGAGGAAGCAAAGTTGTGAGAAGAAGGTCGCTGGTAGAAGAAGGATCTCGCGAGTATCGGTCTTCTTTGCTTTTTCTGTTCTTTTTTTCCCCTTTTTTTTCTTCTCCTTTTTTTTTTTACGTGCACATGGGCTTTCACTAGTGACTCGTTGGTATTTATGTCCTCGTGGGATTGAGTTTCGTGATTTGATTTGATTTCGTGGTTGATAATGCACAATCGTGGGGCAGTGGTGGGGTGGTCAAGGCGAGTTTAAGCTGAGTGGGTTTCGTAAATTGTGCCGCCCTTTGTTGAATGGATGGATGGACGGATGGATGGATGGATAGCTGAGAAATTCGGTTTGATCAACGCCTCTCATGCAACGCTGCTGCACGTGCTTATTCCTTTGGCCGCGATAGTCTGCTCTTATTAAATAAGTAATGTAGGTATAGAGGATTAGATCGACGATCTGATTTTGGTGAGGAAGCTTGGTGATGTTGGTGGGGGGGAGGGGGGGGGGAGCGAGGCGAGTTTGACAGGAGAATGAAGGAGATAAAATAGCGACGACGCAAGGAGAGATATACATAAATAAAACGTATATCAAAACAAAGAAAGGGAGGGCAATGACAAGGCTTCCAAATGGGGAAATGGAAGTTTTGTTGTCACGGAGTTCTCGACGATAATAATAATAATAATAACCTACGCTCTTGGGCGGGGAAGAACCAATCGAGGTCTTGGAAATTGTAAGCTGAGGAAAGAGTCGGAAGCCACGCACAGCCATGGAGAGCCATGGTCGTGAGGTGGTGTGGTAGCAGAACCAAAAACAAAACTCCGTGAACAATGAACAATGTCCACCTGTCAGTCAGGAACATACGTGTGTGTTGTCGAAAGGCCTTCGATAACCGCGAGGCTTGTGAAAGCTTACTTGCTTGCTTGCCTTGTGAGAGATAAGGTGATGATGAAATTCGCTACGCGCACTGGCCACTGTGCGGTGTGCAGTAGTACTGCCCCCTCTGCCTTTTGCCTCGGTTGTGCAGCATAAAGCGTTACTCCGGGTGGGAAAAGGGAAAGGAAAAAAAAATAACAATAAAAGGGATGATAGGGGTACAATGATGTTTGTACTCGTAATCCTCCCCCCCCTTTCTATGTCCATCAAGGACAATTTCCCAAAGGAGATTTGTTTGACAGGAGATGCTGCTTACCCCTCTGCCCCTCTCAGAAGACCAGGATATCCAGGATATCAACCCTCCGCAAAACCTGGGGGAATGGTAAAGTAGCGGTTATTGCCGTTAAGCTTTGATTTACACCAATGGGAAGACCGGAACAAGTCGACTATACGAAGTACAGTGGTGATTGGTGGGGAGGGTCATCTCGGATATCGGAAACTATCGGTGCCAATGCTATTTGTGATCGAGTTGAACATCCTGAATCGATACAGTTTGTGATCGAAGTATGTATGCTGGCGAAGATATTGTTTTTCGAGGCTCAAAAGAAGTGCCCTTCTTTTTTTTTTTTGGTTCGAATAATACAATACTCAAGACCGTGGCTGTAAAAGAGAAAGACCTGCAGATGCTTCGTCGCCACCTATCACCAGCGGCGAAAGGAAGACGACCCCCACACTAATCCTGAATTTCTGTCAGGAGTGTGGGCAAAAAAAAAACATTGAGTTCTATCTGGAGCAGTGATCTGAGAGAAACGTTGATCGTAGACAGTCTCAGCTATGTGTTCCGAGTCTCCAGATTCCAAGATGTAGTGGCGATAAATGGACGACTTATTCGGTGTGAGGAGGGCATTCCAAAGGGAATTTGTTTGTGTCGTTGAAAGTCGCGGCGCCCTCGCTTTGATGATGGTTGAGTCGTGATCGTTGACCCAACTCCTTCTGGGGCGTGTTTGGGTTTAAACATCCAAGACCCCCAACCAAGGCTTTCCAAAGGTTAAAACGGTTGATAAAAGCATTGTCGCAATTTGTCGTAATGGCAAAGGCCGCTGCCAGTCCGCGGGACCTGCACCACTGCGGCACAGCTTTCTTCGGCATTTCAGTAGGCCTGTCTGTAGTGGTGGTGGTGGGTGGTGGTGGTGGTGCACCAACGTGGGTGGTGATTTTTCTGCGATCCCGATGTTTCAAAGAAAAAATAAAATAAAACGGCCGGGTGGATTTTGCAGAACAGCTCGGCCGCTGTGTGAAACAAACTCTCCTATTCTTTTTGATGTGCCTTTCATTTTTTGCCATGATTCTGTCCCTGTTTTTTTTTCTCTGTGGAAAGAGAAAAGAAATAAGAAGGGGAAAAAAAATAGCAAGAAGATCGAAGAGGGTTGATCTTTCGGGCAAAACCGTAACTTCTCAGAAAAAGCCCGATGGTTTTCGTCGTCGTAACGTAAGGGACATCCGACTCCGACGATGCAATGGCAAAAAGAAGGTATTGTCTAGGTATGTCGGCTGTATGCCGGTGCTTCCACATTTCACACAAGCGTTTCTTGCGTGCTTGTTTGTTTGTTTCGTTCGTTCGTTCGGTTTTTGCTTTGCCTTCGGGGCGGAACTATGCCACTTTCTAACTTTCTAACTTTCCGGGTCTGCAAGGCATCGACGACGGATGTCGAAATGAAAAAAAAGTTGAAACCTTTTGTGAGAGAATTAAAATACAGATTTAAGACTTTTAAGCCTGAGCGTGCTCAGAAATATTGATAATCCTCCCGCCCACTTTCGGCACGGCATTGCTACTGTATGTATGTACCTTTTCGCAAGTACCTCGAAAATAGGGTAGGTTGCAACGCAATGATTTGAGTTCAGTTCTTTAGCTGTTACTTCCGGCACACAGATGCTAGCTGTTGAGACGCCGAGTTTCACCTCCTCTTCTTGTGTTCTTATGGGCGACGAAGGACAGTTAGCTTCTGCATCTTAATCGAGCATCATGCAGCCTTCGATCCGGGGGTATGCAGGCTGTGATACCGGCCGTCTTCACGCCGCCTTATACCAGGAACACCTTCCCTGACTCCTTAACTCTTCAGCGTACTGTAGACGTTCTAGATCGCTGGTGGAAAAGGTTACGCGCTTATCTTCGGAATCCGGATTAAGTGAGGTGTTGAGAATCCGAGTTGGTTTTCTGATAGGGATGAACTGAAATGACAAGGGTATTAATTATTTGTACATGTGGAAATCTTCCAGATATAGATTTCTTACATTCTTCCAACTAAACTCCCTCCGCAGCCCCCCCTCAAAAAGTCAACTTGTCCATGCCGAGAGTGGTTTGTGCATTAAAAATAATAATAATAATACCCTGCTGTTGTACGACCTGTCAAAATTTAGTGTAAGCAGGCTTCCCAGTTCGTGTTTCCTCGACTGTTTTCCTCTTTTGGAACCCTGATGCATGTGTAATCGCAAGGGATCTTGCAAGCCGGGGCCTCGCTGCCTTGCTCACTCACAACAATGGATAACCAAAAGTTAAATTGTTTTGACGCTGAAGATCCGATCGACTTGGATCAATCACGATTCACTATCGATGAGAAATGTGAGCATCATGTGTGTCTCTCGTGTTCGGCGAATTGTGAGGGCGTTTATAAGCGCCGTGAAACGAGGGTTAGCCTCGACAGGGTCCCGAATCCAGTAAAAACAGAGATCTTGGAGCAACAGGTTGACGGATATTTTTTCATGTCTTTCTCATCAAATTCTGTCGAGGCTCTGCAAATCAAATTTCAATAGATTGATTATGTTGGACTGGGAAATATTGATTGCAGCTGACATGTAGAAATTCATTTGGCAGCAAGAAGCCGCGGGAGAGAGATGATCAAACTGAGCATGACGTCGGGTCCCTGCAGGAAGAAGGACAAGGGAAAAACGGTTCTTATGTTTTCCCTTTTTTCCTCGTCTGCTACAGTAGCAACAAAAACATTTCTTGATTGTAACGTTATATGTCATATAGGGTAGTATGTGTGCGAAGTATATCTATGTTGCTGCCAAACTTCCAAATTGAGGTTTGGTTTGGTAATTATCGAAAAACATCTGAGCGCTCTGTCATTCGGAACACTCTCCGTACTGTCTGTGCTCTACATACTCTCGGTCGGTCGGGCTATTCTTCTCACGGAACCGTGCTGGCAATCACCGCAATAAAGCAGCCGTGACACGGAGTTCTCCAGGGATAGAGACCGCTATTGCGCCCCCTGAGCTTTGCTCCCACATGGGAAGAGGTTTGTCTGGCGGAGCACCCGCAACAAGTGGGTGGGGGGGGGGAGGGGAGGGGAGCGAGCCGGGGCCGGAGGAGGCCCCTACGTTACTTCGTCCAGTACTATTTCCTTCGGCAGGACTGGCAGTCCCGTTCGATGTACAGCGTATCTATTTAGTACCGAGTCTTCGTCATCGTCATTCAATAGACTCGATGGTCTGCTGTCTCAGAATCTGTCCGTCTTAAGCTATTGTTTTGTACTAGCTATTGAATAGCTTTGCACTTAGGGCTAGCCCGCATCTTCTCGCCGGATCGACCGGTACTTCCAGGTGACCGAGCTAGGGAGAGTCCAGCCGTCGTGTAAGGCTAAACTTAGTGACATGACATTGTAGATGATGATGTTCGCCGTCAAATGCCCTCGGCTTCTGAACATGTTTCGGTCGTCGAAAGCAACAACGGTATAGGCAAACTTGCAACGGATGACTCTGTGCTCTCGCATGGATACCGCACAAGAGGCTACAGTAGAGCCCGTTGCTAATAAAATGACACTTTTACTTCCGTGCTGTCGTAACGACCAAGACGGAGAATCATAATCCGCTACCCATTGTTACGACTGGGCTGGGGGGCCCTAATAAGGAGGAGGATACTTGTTGGGATAGATAGCGAAACACCATCAAACAAAGTGTTCTTATTAAACGGAAGCCGGCTCCGTATGATACCTCCTGCTAATAAACTCGACAAAGCAAAGCAAGGCAAGGCAAAGCAACTAACTCGAAATTGGAAACTTGTGGATTCAAGTCTGAGCCGTAAACTTTATGGACACAGTAGTATTATCTACCGGTGGTGAAGTAGTTACACTGCCGCTAATTCCTCGTGAAGCCTAGCAGCCTAAGGTCGAATAGTTCGCTGTAAGGGAGATGCGTTAACATGTTGGGTGATAAGTTGTTAGTTACAAAGGCGGCCAATAGCACCAACAAGCGATGTTAGACAGCATCCTGGAGGCGTGCGCCTCAACCAACGGCCGACGACATTGTTTTTGAACCAAGTTCGTCTGCCGAAGAGGAATTCCGGTGGGGCCGCCTTCCTCTTACTGGAAGTTGCTCGAGTCTCACGCTGCCCCTCATCATCATGACATCGCGATCGCGTCTCCGTCTCGAGCAACTAAAACAAAAACCAAAAACCAACAACAAAAAAAAAAAATCCAAGAAAAAAAAATCCAAGAAAAAAAAATTGAGGTAGATACTTTTTCCCATACAGTAGTAGCACTCCGGCGCTGCAGAAGTAGCTTCTCTATACTGCTTCTCTCAGCCAGCCCCGAGAGAACACATCACATTCAAGTCCCGGGTTTGCCCTGGGAAGTTCGTGCAGCCGTTGAGATCACGGAGTCAAGGTCACCAAGTTTGGCACATGGCACCCCCGAGTAGAGCACATGCTAGTTGCCGCGAGTTCGAATCGGATTATCGCCGTTCATTGGCTTCGATCCACCGTCGCACATTTTTTTTTTTTACGCTGCTACCACCCTTTACCGTAAAGAGATCGAAAAAGCTAACATACGCGCAATGGCGGCCCAGTATCATAGCGTGTGTCTGCGCAAATCAAAAGGTTAAAAAAAAAAAAGGTTGGATTTCAAGCGTGGATCCTCCTGATCCCTCTGTCCGTCCACTTCTCCTCCTCCTCGCAGGCCAATAATGTGAATGTGTGTCCATGTGAGCCCATCTTGTAATGGCGTCCTACGAACCTTGTCAGCATTGAATAGTTCTCCCTGCCCTACCCTTATGTGCTCGTCTGCTCGGTTCCCTTTTAGCCAACGGCTTTGGCGCGGATACGGGTGCTTGTTGGTCGTGGACTGGGACAGCCTGGTATCATACTTGTAGGCTGCAAGTCAATCCCATCTTCCATAACTCATCACATCCATACGGATAGCAAACGACCAACAAGGACGCACGCAGCACGCCGGGCATATCTACTCCAGAGTCTCGTCGTGTTGCTACATCCCACAAGGGATGGCAAACACAAACAACCGTCTTCACTCAAATTAATTGATCAACAAAATCGACCAATACCATACTGTCGGAATGGTGTGACAAAACTTATAAAGCACTGCCGACTCTGAGGATTTGTAGAGAGAGATTCGACGATCCTTCAAACAGAACCGCCCAGATCCCTATTATCGATCGTCGTTAACGTGCTGCGCAATAATTTCTTGAGCAGTTCCGCCAGCGACGTCCGTGTGAGGACCTTCTGGCAACCGGCCGGCAAAAAGACTACAAACTGGTTTCAAAACCTTCACGAACTCGATCAACATCTACTGGTATGCTCGCTGATCTCACGTCTACTTCTGCATCGATGTGTTGTCAATTCTACTCTCCCTTCAAACATTCGCTAATTGTTTCGCCCACAGCTCTCCAGTGCCGACAAGAAAGCTGTCGTTGAGAAGCTTGGACCATCACAAAATTCTGCTCCGCCGCGCCCCTGCAACAATTATGTGTATCAATTGGATATACGTGTACGCCTGTGGCCATCGAACAGTCACGCATGTCGAATGTGCTAGTCACAGAGCAAATAGATCCAGGCCTTGTAAGGTGAAGGATCAGATTGAGCGTATGGATGTGTATTGTGAGAACTGCGACGCTGGGTAGCAAGTGAGTCTCGGACAAAATCAATAATATAAAACCCGCCTCTGACACGTAACAGCGTAGGAACCAATTATCACTTCCTTGGGCGATGACCATTGGCGTCTGGCAAGAGTCCAGGGTGTACGAGGCGAAATGGATCCGGATACTATGTTGGCTTTGAGCATTTGTTGGAGTTTTGGCATCGAAAAATGGGCATGAGACAGTACCTTTAGGACTGGCTCTGTAAAGGATCTGTCACAGGACTGGTTTGGGCACAACACATATGTCGGAGTTTCGGGGAATAGAAGCCTCGATTGGGAGGATCCATGAGGGGAAACTCTCCCAATGGCTTAACAGCTCTCAAACATAATATCAGCATCATCAAAAATTCCGGTCTTGCTCCCGAGCAGCCCAAGCCTGTGTGATTGTGGAAAATGAGAGGTGCATGCTCTTGCTGTACCCATGCCGGAATTTTTCGTTGGAGTTCTCTCGGAGCGTAAAAATCCAACAAAAGTTCAAGGGAGCATAGCCGCATCTTGGGCAGCAACACTGATTGCAGGGTAAAGCTCATAGCATTCTTTCTGGAACATCTACCAGGGTCGTTAGATCGCGTCGTATGTGACAGGCTTCGTAACGGTTGGACGGGGTGTGGGAGTTGGCCTGCAGATTGGTTGACGAGCTGTTTGCCGTGCAGCGCGTGCCTCGGCGTTGCATAGCCGCAGGATGAGCGGGCTCTCCCGCTGTCTATAATGCATTCGCCTTGCGAAGAGCTAATTTATCACCTATGCTACGACTGATAGGTAGCCTAATAGGTAGCAAGACCTTACAGCCTAACGCGGTCGTTGACAAAAAGTCTTGCAGTGACATCCAACTTTAGCCAGAACCGAGTCGTATATGGACCAATGTATATTAGTTAGTTAGCGTGTGTTGCTAAGCGCTAAATCCTTGCTATTGCATGCGTCCGCTGCACAGTCATGTGATGCAGAGTTGCAGAAGAGGCGTTGAGGAGTCGTAAGATCTTGCCGGATCTGAATATGTCTGCAGGTGTGGGTGTGTTGGAACGACACCAGGGATAGCCTTTGCCGCATCTTAGCCGCCGCGGTATCATTGAAGTGGTTGCAATAGAGAAAAAACAAGCCGAGTGCTATGAATCCATCATCTGATACCTATAACAGCCAACGAACATGTTGGATAGCTGCCTTGAACTGGGTCCACTCAAAACACCTACGCTTTACCACCGCCCTACTAGCAGAGTAGTGCTGAAAAGGAAAGCGTGATATAGTGCCGGGCTCTTTTATTATTCATTGTGACAAGTACTTGTACCATCGTAGAAGCAGAGAAGCGAGGTACAAGCTGTATGAAAGCCTGCTACCGGGGGCGGAGATAATGTACGACTGATGCAAGAGTGCGCCTACGGTCAAACAAAATATTTAAAGTTTGACGTGCAACGCTGTTGGATTCTTCATTGACTATCGATTTGTTGGTGATCAACCATTGATGTTGTGCAGGAATGCAGTGCAGCTGTGAACAAGGTCCTGTACAGCATTTGGATGTTGTTGGCCGCAGATGATCATGCTATAGAACTTGGCCAACAACGGTTAACGGTTTACAGTCAACGCCGCATACCAGCATAGCCGGCAATTGAGGAAAGGGAGGAAAACACGAAAGCAGCTCGATGCGGTAGATTCAATTGTTGTAGTGGCAAACCACAGATTGTAATTGCTCCAGAGGTCATGGCTAATGGCACGGAGATAGCCAGGCACAGCCTTTAATTTGCTTGCAAACCTCAGTGAAAAACCACACTTGCTAGGGTACGTTGATATACTAGAGACAACTCGTCGTTGGTGTAAATCGGTAGAATCTGCGAATAGTTATAAAAAGTGGGGTCTATGACAGATCATGGATGGTGTTCGTTTATGAAGCTCGACAACAAATCAAATTGTACGGGTTACGGGTTGCAGGTTGGCGCTAACGATGACGATAAGTCCTTGGAAAAGCTGGGGAAGCTAACTAAACTAGCTTCTCAGTCCACTGTTTTAGTAGACTCGACTGGCGTTTTGGGTTTCTCGGTCCACTACTTTAGTAGCTTTTCTAGACCGCAGTCTAGCCTATTTTACAGAAGCCGGAAAAGCTAACTCTCTAGCTTTTTTTAGGCCTATATACACTTCCCTCCCCCTATATTTCGGGCTTTAGCCCGAACATTTTAGGCTTTAACCCCCATATTTTAGGCTTTAACCCCTATATTGTAACCCTGCTATGACTTTCCCTACTTTGTAGACTGTTTGGCATTTAGACTAACAGCCCACTTTCTTAGCTAGAAGGTTAGTCTTGTCCTGAATGAGAAGACCGTCTAGTTTTTTTTAAACTAGCTTTTTGTAGCAAATTACGAAAAGCCAGGCTATCGTTAGCGTTGCAGGTCCCGGATTGCGACGTTGAAGATCATTTGTTGATGCCTTGAATAGGTGTGTTCGATATAGTGGCTTGAGGCATGAATAGCCACTTGTAGTTTGTAATGTTTGAAATTAATATTGAAATTTGGAAGAGGACAAGAGATGATTCGTGCGCATAAATGAAAGTGTGTTTGAGGTACAGGTGACCGCGAGTGAATCCTAGGTCACATGACTAATACATTCATCTATGAAGACCTACCTAATGAGAGAAACTAGAGTTTGAGCAGGAATAGAGGCACTGCTATGTGACTATATTCATAGTTTAGAATAAGTAATGCACCCGATTTAAGTGACTTGCTTGGCTTAGGTATCTTAATCAATTCTTACAGAACTTAATAGAAATGACAAGTGCAACCATACTTAACTTAGTCAAAGCTTGCCATTTCTTCTGCGTAAAGAATAAAATTTAATTCACAGACATTCCGATCTCAAGGCGGCTGTTCAGCTAGTGATTGCTGCAAGAAAAAGGAAAACCTGAAAGGCAAAAGAATTTGAAATTTCAATACAAATCAGGCCTAGTCTCTAAGGGAAAAAGCATTGTACAGTGTCACGATAATATGCTCTGCATGGTTCGAACCGACTTTAAGTGGCTAATTTCCTGAAATTTGGGGAGGGTGGCTGTGCTTGCTGGCTATCATGAGTCAATGACAAATCACAAGCATGTAAGAAGCAAATTCCTCCGCATCAAATATGGCATTCAAAATTCCTTTTAATTCTTCTGTGTATTATATCCCCTAATGCTGACCTCAAAACTTCTGCGCTACACCTGCGCTAGTGAAAACAACGTTCTCGTTTCCAACAACCGACTATGCAATGATACCAGATTAGCATTTCTTCTTTCCTCTTTCTCTTGCTTTGCAAATAAATTGGGAGGTGTGTGTTGGGGCTTACCTTGAGAACACTAGTGTTGATACCTGTGAATTGACCGGAAGCATTGGCACCCATAATATTTTCATAGTTATCTGCAAGAAGCTGCACACCTGAGACGAAAGCCTTGCCGTCAAATCCGCAATGACCGCCACCATTTGGCGTGTTGTCCACCGTCTGCAAGGCACCGATCTGATCAGCGGTCAAGCCGGCGGTTGTGGCCAATTTTTCATATGCCGATACGGCATCTGGGATAGCTTGTTGCAATGAACCCAACTCGTCACTCGTGCTCTGGAAGTGAATCTTCATGCTTGAGACCAAGGTATTGGCATCCACAACATTAACCTGTGGGGTCAATGCACCACATGACAAAACTACACCAGTCTTATACGTAGCGCCAAATGCCGGCACGAAGAAACCAGAGAGCATGAGAGAACCACCGGAAACACCCGTGAAGAAGACATTTCCGGGATCAAAAGCAACGTCTTGAGCAAGTTGATTCTGAATCAAGGAGTTGACTGCGGCAGAGTGTGCAACACCGTCAGTTCTTTGGAGACCAGAGCCACCTCCCCAGAAACGGTTTTTGTTGGGAGCGAGTACTACAACGCCCATGAGGTTGTTCTGGACAGCTTGGTTGGGGAAGTCGAAGAAAGAAGTTCCACCATCGCCGTGCAGGAGGACGTTCAATCCCATAGTGCCGTTGGTATTGACTGCTGCTGTGCCGCCTGTTACGCCCGAGGCTGTAGTGAACATCTGAGCTGGGCCGCTGATCTTATAGCGGATAGAAAGGCCACTAAGCTAGAGGTTAGTCTCTATCTTGCGCAGAATGACTGCAGCCTATACTGACTTGATTTGAACTGTCTTATCCAGTATCGTCGACCCGTCAGTCGCAGTAGTTATTCCACCTGCGGCCGCAGCTACAGTCGCGCCTCCTGCTGCTGCTGCTGCTGCACCTTTGGTAGTGCTGGTGGCAGTCTTGGCCTTCTTGGGCAGAGCATCTGCTGGAAGCGCAAAGACAAGGAAAAGAAGCAGCGAAACAATTCGGAACCACGAAGCCTGAAATACTGCCATGATGATAAAAAAACAGATTAGGTATAAAACGCACAGCGCCAAGTATGGAGAATAGAAGCGTAATAATAATGGTTGACAAGAAGAGATGAAAAAGAGGCTCGCAACCAGGTAGACCTGCTATGAGGAAGAAAGGCCATCACGATGAGGGGAAGTCTACAGTTTTTGTTGATTCCAATTTTGAAGCATGCCCAGAAAATAGGAATTATGGCCGGGCAGCATCAAACAGCCAAGTCCGTCAACGTCTGTTTCCCCAAGATACTTGTGGGGCAAAAGTGCCTCGTGTTTCTATAGCCGGGGTTTGACTTGGCATTATCGCAAGAATTGGTTGGGCTGGAAGCAAACTACGCCACAATTAGCTGGAAGGAATCAGTCCCATCATTCAGATCATCGCCAACACGAAACTTGAAGGTTGAAGATTTTGTTTGGAAATAATAAGCATGATTGGAAAAGTTGTAAGAACTTCGGACTGACAAACTGACATACGGCCATTTAGTGGAGAGCATGTTTAGCGAGAGAGGAGAGAGAGCCATTCCCTACACTAAGTCAAATATAACTTTTTATGCTTCTCCATCTCCCGAACGCCTGCAATAAACAACGTCTTGATTACCACCAGCAATTATATGCCGGCTATAAGTCGTCTTGCAACATGAATCCTTCATCGATATTTGTGAGTTAAAAGGATCACGTGTGTCGGATAGTTTGAGCAGGGCTAAGGGAGGAGGCCAATGGACATTGAGCATCTGGATCGGTGCTGTCTAAACAAACCCAAACCAAGCTTTGTGTGCCAAGCAATATTAAGCTTACATTTTTTGCAAAGCCTAATGCCAGTCTTTCGTCCAGAAGAGCACCCAGTGCAGGTACAGCCGTCTGCCCAGCGGGTAGTAAGTACTACAACTTCAACCAGTCATTGGGCTGTAAAGTACCAAGCTTCTTTCTCTTCGCTATCCAAATGAGTGTTCTCATCTACTAGTGTAGGACTAGCTACACGAGCCAAGTCAGAAAGCTTCTCCCAATCAAAATATCATTGAAGCTTCACGAGATCCTGATTGGGAGCCGAGTCAGAAGCAAAAGCCTGGGCAGGTGTCAACTCTTAATGCAACAAGTCAAATCAAACAACACGTCCAGATCAAGGCGCAAGGTACAAAGCAGGCAGAACCCAAAACCTCATGACGGAATTCGTTTCATGGCGGATTCCTTGAAATGCGAACAGAGGTAAGAAGCAAGAAGGCAGAATGCAGAACTGCTTGCTGTAAAGGGTTTTTAAAGACACTAGTCTTCGCAGTACATTTGAATATGCCTATTCTAAGCTTAAAAATGTGATCTGCGCCCAGCTGCATTTGCTTCATGATGTAACAAGCATTCGCTGCACAATTAATTAACTGCGGAAGGGTATTCGAACGACAGATTACTGCGAGGTCGGTCGTATTCGGTCAGGTTGCTATCCCTATGTTCGTAATATTTAATCACATCTTAAGGTGCCGTTTGAGAGACTGAGTGTGCCTGCCCTTTGATGGCTGTGATATGTGTGGAGAGTGGTCGTTCAAGTCAGTGGGGATACGACAGGAGGTGACTTCATGCCGCCTTTAAAAAAATTAGTTGCCGCATTGATTTTCAACTTTCGACCTCGAAATCTGGACTCAGCATCAAGAAGACGTCACGCAGACCACCGAAGCAGCACTGCTACAGCAATTCGGAGATTTTGCGTGAGGCACATTGAGAAGATTTCGATGCTGTGTGCAATTCAGGCTTCTTGAAGAGGCCTTCCTCAGCACCCATGTCCATCGATCTCAACTGGGACACGCTGACCACGGGACCTGATGGCCTTTTACTAGCAGAAAAGATCCGGGATTTCGTGCACGAAAAGTTCCAGACCGTTCCTCTCCCACGCTTCATTCGAGCTGTGAACGTTCAAGCCTTTCAGTTTGGATCCATCGCCCCTGAAATTGAGCTTAAGGATATATGTGACCCTCTACCAGATTTCTACGAGGAGACCGAGGATGATTACGGAGAGGAAGATGGCGAAACTGAGTGGGAGGGAGGCCAGTTGAAGAGTGAGGATCTGGACGCGAAGACTTTGAGGGAGAGGAGAAAAATGGAAAGGGCTCTCAGAATGCAAAATGCTAGCCCTGTTACGCATCCACTACCCTACATCGATACGAGGTTGCCAGGAATTCGCTCTATGCAAACTCTAGGCGAAGTTGGGAGTCCTTTCCTTGGAGTCAATACTCTAGGTATTCCGGGCGGGACCTCGAATCTCAACTACTTTCACTCTCACCTTGCCACAGGTCTCTCCGGGACGCAGACACCCCTCGCGGCTGTCGCCGGAGCACACTTACCTCGTGGCTGGCCAGATTATTCGAATTTACCCTCTTCCAATGGACGCGGACATCGGCATTCAGCGAGCCAGAGCTCTCTATCCCCACCACCAACAGCAGATGCAACAGCAAAGGCTCTCCGTGAACGCGCTAGCGTCTCAACATTAAGTGCAACCACTGCAAGCACAACCACAAGACCGGAGACACGTGAAGGGTTTCTGGCAGAGACAGTCGAAGAGGAGCCTGGATCGCCACCACGAAGGTTCCGAGAGCCCAGGGTCGAGGATCTCCAGACTGTATTCCGTGTGAAATATTCCGGCGACATCAAGCTATCTCTCACAGCTGAAATTCTGCTTGATTATCCCATGCCAAGTTTTGTCGGAATTCCAGTCAAGCTGAATATCACAGGCCTATCATTTGATGGAGTGGCTGTTCTTGCATATATTCGCAAGCGAGCTCACTTTTGTTTCCTGTCCCCGGACGATGCACATGCGGCATTTGGCGCAGATAATCTGAACGAAAATGGCCGTAGTAGTGGTATGAAGATGGGGGGTCTACTGCATGAGATCAAGGTAGAGAGCGAGATAGGTCAGAGGGAAAATGGAAGGCAAGTTCTTAAAAATGTAGGCAAGGTAGAGAAGTTCGTGCTTCAACAGGTCAGACGGATCTTCGAGGACGAGTTTGTATATCCTAGTTTCTGGACCTTCCTTGTATGATACTTGTATAATGCCTCTTGGATACCGGTTGTACATCCCAGTCAAATAACAAAATGAACCCAACTCCAACGCTATGCTCAAATCCCGTTTAGCTAAATAGCCTCTCGGTCGACTGACCTTTCATTACTGCAACGTCGCTTTAAACCCTTGATACGCTAAATTCATATCTAACTCCAATTCCCTGGCTGTATCCTCACTAATCTCCTCCGAAGCCTTCATTTGATTCAACGTAATAAGCCATTGTATAATCTTTCCCCTACCTTCGAACTCACGATCCGTAACTTTATTCACCGACTGTATAACCTCTGAAAGCAGAGGATGTAATTGATCCTTTGCTAGAAGTCCGAGTTTGAGTGCATCAAGGAATGTGATGAAATCTTGTGTGGCTTCGAGAATGAGCGTGCCTGAAGGGCCATTTGATCCGCCTGTGTTTCCTGTGTTCGAGGAGATGTGCGAAGGAGCGGTGACTGTGCTAGGGAGACCAATGCGGATTCGTTCTGTGGCTCGAGGTACTTCTATCTAGTTACTCTTAAGCGCTGCGTATCTTGTCCTTGGAGCCACATAATACATACATCCCATTCAGTCTTGAAGGTCTCCAAATCCACAAACTCCTTGGCAACACCCTCATCCGTCAAAATGGCTTTATATTGCTTCAGAAGCCGGTCACAGATCTCTGTGTAGTCTGACTCGGCAATTGCATCTCTCAGATATGCTTTCTCAAGCTCGTCGAGGGTGATAATTATGCTGAATATTTCTGCGAGTGAGTCTTGTAAGTCGCGTTCTGCACGGGTTTCTGCGAGCTTGACTTCCTATGGTGGGGTCAGGTTCTACATCCATGAACGGATTTGAGGATTATTGGTTTACCTCGTCGAGATTGATGGTTGCAGAGAGAGCTGTATTAGGGATATAACTGTGGGGAGTAGGCGCATACGCCTGTCGATTTTGATACATCTTTGAAATGGCAATTACGAAGCTGAGGAGGATTTGAAGCTGCCTGACAGTTATCGCAATCGGAGGCTATTCTGCCGGTCATACACCGCCTGTAATATTGCTGTACTTGGACTAGCGCTATTAAAATCTCCAAAAAGTTCAACCCTCCCCATTGCCATTTTGCAAGCATCCACAAGCTGTCGCAAATCAATCACCACCGCAATGGCTAAAAGCACAGCAAAACGAACTCGTAAATTTGAGAAGAATCATCTCAAGGATGTAATTGAGCAACGAAAAGCCGGTGCGAAGATTAAGCAGCGTCAACAGATTAAAGAGAAACGACAAGCACGAAATGCGAAAGATGCGGAATTCTTGAAAGGCGTAGAAGATGCCGACGTGAAACCAAAGGCAGCCCCCAAGGAGGATGCTTTGGCCAAGATGACTGTCGATGATTTTTTCCAAGGCGGTTTCGATATTCCAGAAAAACCTTCAAAGAAGTCGAAAAAGCCTGCTGAGAAGCTTGGGAAAAGAAAGAGATCACAGCCAGAGGAAGAGGATGATGGAGATTTGTCAGATAGCTCCATTGAGGAGGCGCCAGTACTGAGTGACAGTGAGGATGAGAGCGATGACGAGGACAAAATCGGCATGAGCAAGTCAGCTATGGACGCTTTGGCAGAGAAGGACCCGGAGTTCTACAAATACTTGAAGGAGAATGACCCCGAGGCTCTGGATTTTGACGAAGATGCTGACTTGGCCGAAGTGGATGATTTGAGTGCAAGCGACGAAGAGAAACCAAAGAAGAAGCGGAAGAAGTCAAAGACAGCCAAGGTTGACGAAAACGATGACGAAGAGGAGGAGGAAATTCAAGATCTCGCTGAGGTTACAAAGGCTATGGTTGCAAAGTGGGAAAAGGCCATGACGGAACAGAATTCACTACGAGCTATGCGACAAGTTGTTTTGGCTTTCAGAGCAGCAGCTCATGTCAATGAGGATGATGAGAAGGAATACAAATACACGATTTCAAACCCCGAGGCCTATCACGATCTCCTTCTTACCACACTCAGACATGTACCAAAGGTTCTCAACCACCACCTTCCTGTGCAGGAGAGTAACAATGGAAAAGTCCGAGTTCCAACCTCATCAAAAAAGTTTAAGACTCTTACACCACTTCTCAAATCACATTCCTCCTCCGTAATTCACCTTCTTACAACACTTTCCGATGCTCCCACACTTAAGCTCACACTCTCTGCGATCACACCGCTTTTGCCATACATCTTACCATTTAAGAAGGTTCTCAAGAACGTTGTTAAAAGTGTTGTTGACATTTGGTCTGAAGCATCAAGTACCGAGGCTACTCGAATCACTGCATTCTTGGTAATTCGACGGTTAGCTGTCATAGGCGACGCTGGGCTCAGAGAAGCCGTTTTCAAGACGGTCTACCAGGGCTTAATCAAGGGTGCTCGAAATACTACCATCCACACAATCCAGGGCATCAACCTTATGAAGAATTCAGCAGCCGAGCTTTGGGGTCTCGATCAAGGAGTTGGATATGCCACTGGTTTCACATTTATCAGACAATTGGCTATCCACCTAAGGAGTAGTATCACGAACAACCAGAAAGAGTCCTACAAGACCGTCTACAACTGGCAATACGTACACTCTCTGGATTTCTGGTCGTGCGTGCTGGCAGAGCATTGCAGTCCAGTCAAGGAGGCCGAGAGTGGCAAAGAATCCCAACTTAGACCCTTAATATACCCAACAGTACAAGTAACTCTTGGAGCGATGCGTCTCATTCCAACCGCAACATACTTCCCTCTCAGATTTCACCTCATGCGCTCCCTACTTCGCCTTTCGCGAGCAACCGGTACCTACATTCCCCTTGCGCCAGCCCTACTCGAAGTCCTCAACTCTGCCGAGATGAAGAAGCCCCCGAAGCCCAGCACCCTGAAGTCTCTCGATTTCAATGCAAACTACAAGGCACAGAAGTCATATCTCCGCACTCGCGTTTACCAAGACGGGGTTGGCGATCAGGTTGCAGAGCTACTGACTGAATTCTTTGTGCTCTGGTCAACCAGCATCGCATTTCCCGAACTGGCCCTCCCCGTTATCGTAATGATTAAGCGCTGGCTCAAGGATGCCGGTAACAAAAATACCGGAAACAAGAACAACAAGATCAATTCGCAGTTCGTACTTGTGATCCAGAAGCTTGAAGCGAATAGCAAGTTCATCGAGGAAAAGCGAGCTAAGGTTGATTTTGCACCTAATGACCGTGCCGGTGTTGAAGGGTTCTTGAAGGGCTTTGAGTGGGAGAAGACACCGCTGGGCGCTTTTGTTGTCGGACAACGGAAACAGAGAGCCGAAAAGGCAAAAATGCTTGAAGAGGCGAGGAAAGAGGACGATCGCAAGAGAAAGGAGGATCGGGAGAAGGAGAAGGAGGCCGAAATGGAGGGAAGTGAAAGCGATGAGGATATGGAGGATGTCTCTGAGGACGAGGAGGAAGATGATGAATAGACATTTTCTTGCATCCTGTATGGTTATTAAAAGTCGAGGGCTTCTCTTTCCTGGAGTTCTGTTCATGGCTTTGGTAGATGTCGAAATACCAAACTGCTCAGCCCGGATTTTCCGGAGCTATTTTCTAAAGCTTCTTGATTTGGTGACTTGCGAATCCGAACACTTTTCTAAACGAAGCATAGACATTACCTAGCCAACAGCTCTAGCTGCGATCTCATTTCGAATAAACTCTATATCGGTAACGGGATCCATCATCATCATGGCTTGGGCAAAGGGCATGGACATTCGTGGGGGACGCGTACACAACGCTTACACAACGCTTTTCGACACTCCCGACAATACGAATCCGTCCGAGCTTTCTCTGCGAAACCCTGGCGATCCAATCACGAACTGGGACCGGTGTAGTTGGCCCCATTAAAGGGATGAGTGATGAAATTTGCTTGAACGGCTTCTCAAAATAGACTCCTGCTCATTAAAATCATACAAATGGGGAAAGACAGTCTTTCTTTATATATACCTTTCCTGCCCTTTACTTTTGTAATTTTCTGGAGTATCTGTTTTGATACGGTTCATCTCATTCTCTCTACCTCTCTCTCTCTCTCTCCCTTCTTTCAAGTCATTCATTTGTACCCTTTTCGTTTCTCTTACAGTATCACCAACCTCGTTTCATAACATCGTATCTCCGTACGAACCTTACTTTTAAATTTACGAAGTACGAAGTATATCATCGCTTACCGTATTCATAACCTCTTCACCAATTACAATTCCATCACCAACACCGTTGCTGTTGTCAGGGTTATTCTTTACCAACAGACCAAATCGGAATTGAAAACCAACGGAGCAAAATGGCAGCAATGAGTTTCACAAATCCATCCGACTTTACCCTTCCTTCCCCGGCTATCTCATCAGCTATTACTCTTCTTCTCATCGCTGCTTTTCTTTGGCATATTATTGGGCGGTTTCCGAGTTCCAGACAGGAACCGCTTTTACCGGTTTATGAACCGAGGACGAGGGCGCATGTCGTGCCAGAGATTGTGGTTACTAGTCATGTTGGAGGAGATGTGAAGGAGGAGGATGAGGAGGTTGAGGTGAAGGCTGGAGAGATTAAATTATAGATGGGGAATTTTTGATGGGAAGGAGGAAAGTCATGCTGAATGAGATGTGAAGGAAGGGAGGGGTTGGAAAGTGAGAGGCATTATTCCTTCGTGGCGGAACGGAGCGTTGATGGTGCGCGCTCGTGGCGATGATGTTTCGATCAACGACAACCTATTCACTCTTCGGCAAAGTCAATTGTTCCACAGCAACAACAGGGTGAATATATTGACAATGAAGATGCAGGGGCATGAACGGAATTTTAATGAATTCTACGGTTATGTGATGGTGGAATATGAGGTGGGGAAGATGTGTACACTCGCAGTTATTTGGAAAGAGGCATCCGAATCTGGGGACTCTGGACTACTACTGGCATTGGAAGCAAGGGAGAGATGTTGACAGGAAGTTGAAGTTGCGGTTTGAGCACCTCTGAGGGAACGGAGATCGTTGTTCGGATGTTGAAAATCGGGTGCGGACGTACTTGCCGGTAGGCTTAAGTAACTCGAGTTATTGTGCATATCAAAAAATTGATACTATATATTGCACATAAAATTCTGATTTATTGATCTCAGTGTGAAGGGCATTGCAAAACGGAAGGGAGTAAGTATTCTATTGTTATAGTGCTACTTGTTCCTCAGTTGATTAATTTCAGTTAACTTATTGTTGGGAAACAACGAAATTTCAAAGCCTCCACTAAGTAACTTGAATAGCACTTTGCAATTATCAACTTAGTTTAAGATGCATTAATCAAGCTTAATGCTTATTATTGAGCTTGAGCTCAAGCCCCTCCCTCCCCCTTTTTTTTCTCTTCTAAATGCTTGTGTGCCAACAGGCTTGTATTTGTACAAGACTAGTAAAGTAGACTTTAATAGTAACTAGAGCCTTAGCGGCTCGGAGACTAGGGCGAAGGTCACAGGACTAGGGTTTTATTGTAGTGAGCTTTGCTATTGTTACTATTAACGCTGTCGCTGCCACAACAGGGGATTTTACGTCATATAATAGACACATAAATCCAGGAGTATCCGACCAGCAGTGTCAAGGACGCATTGATATCAAGAAATATAATGGCCTCGGGGATTGAAAACCAGCAGAAGTGCTGAGTGACTTCGTCCAGATTTTAGTAATGAGTAACAATTTCTTCAAAGTTATAATTTATGGCTTTGGAATTACAAAATACGCTCTTATATTGTGCAATATGGATTCATGCCATTTTAAAATATGTCGAATAATTACTTATTAAAAGCTAACTTAGGGTTAACGATTGATCCTTGTTACATAGTAGTTGCTCGGACTAGCGTGTATAGTATATCTGTCTGAACCGAGAATCGCATCTTTTGAACGATTTGTAACAGTAATACAGGCCAGGGAATTGTCTAGCTATTGGCAACCTTAGATTTAAGTACGTTGAATAGTGTACTTATGCTCTGCCCTCCCAGCATGGCCGGCACTCTGTGCCCAATTTGCTTTGTAGAGAAAACGATAAGTACTGCTCTGGTCGGCGGTCGCTCCTTCAATCCTAATAGCGAACATATTTCTATAAAAAAACTTTCGTCACATCTGTCTCTTTTCATCTGGTATTGTCTGCAGTAAGAAAGAAAGAAAAATGGCCCGAGCAGCAATTGTTGGTGGCTCTAGTGGCCTCGGGCGCTCTATTGAGTGTCTTGTCAGGCATTGCAACATCGTGAAACCTTTGGAATCGGACGAAAGGAACTCGGATGACATTTATATTGTATGTTGTGTATAATACGCTGACTGTGAGATCTCATGATTAAGCCGCAGCTTCAAAGTAACCCATGACTCAGTTGAAAAACTGCAAGGTGGCGAAATTACAGAGCTGCCCGCAATGTTCGATAGTATTCTTCAAGTATTTGAGCTCAATATGGCTGATGGATATTGGGACGTTGACAATTTTAATCTCAACGCATTGTTACCGCATGTAAAGCCATTGTCTATCCAAGAATTCTCCAATAAATTCTAGGCAGAACAAGGCAGCTCTGACAGGAACAAAAGTAAGGGCTTTTGAAATCAGCAGGAGCCCGTTGGAGAGAAAAGAGTGAATACTATGCTAATTTTGCTATGCAAAAAAGTCTTTCAAGCCTGTTGAACAGTGAAGTATGTTCTGGAATAGGCTTGCAGCTGCCCTTACTTTGTCTCTTTGTCACAACAATGCTTTTTGTAATAGAAGACTATAAGTAAAGCTTCTATCGAGTCATTAGTTCTACACAGAATATGGAACCAACAGAGTTGCTTCCTCAAAAAGGCCTTCCGCAAGTCTTGCTTGCCCTGAATATGAACGCACCATTATTAACTGGTTTTGCAGCTCGTCTCATTAGATCACCTCTAAATGAAACATCTAACCACCAATCATAATTAACCGTGTCAAGCAGGAACTAGAATTCGAGATTTTGATTATTTTAGAATCTTTAAGTGTTATATAGTGATGAATACGAAACTAACTATTCTATACCCGAATATATGACCTATACAGGTGCAGAGTATACCAGTAGAAGCCAAAGATACGCCGTATATTGAGAATTTGTTCTAATTCTGTAATGTGGAAACCCTACGTGGCCTCAATATAGGTATATTTTGTATTCATACATATAAATGAGCTTTAATCTCAGTTTGAAGATGAATATCCTCAAGATCTACAGTAACGGTGAGCTATCCATAGAAAAAAACCAGCGCTAACAGCTCCGTAAACTCGGGGGTTGGCACAGTAATATTAGCAGCAAGCGATTAATCGTAATCGTGGAGATGCTGAAGTCTTCTTAGACTCCAGTGAAATTGGAGGTTTAACTTAGAAACTCAGAACTCCAAATTAAATACAGATGTACACCTATTTCTTCCTTCTTTTTTTGCCGATATATACTAGTACCATATCATCCTGTGCCTAAGGTCTCTGGTGAGTATCTCAGTTAACTGAAATAAGTTAAGCGACAAACGAGCAAACGGGCAAATGTCGTCAAATTCGGGGCGGAAAGGCACAGAGTACACGCTAGTCAGAACCTTGGCGGCAACTACCGTGAACTTCTTCCAGTCACATTATCACAAGTCACTTCGTTTCCTCCGTTTTCTTCAATACTGAAAAATATCTAACCATCCACCAAACTATTTTAACAATGCAAGAGCTTCCTCGATAGTCACTCCCGCACACCATCCACCTCCCAGCATCTCATCTCTCAGCTGTATACTCTGTCATCGGCGTAAAGTAAAACGTGATCGCTTAGTGTCAGGCTGTGAGAATTGTACAAGGCTCGTGAATTTTGCGTGTATCCCATGGCTGAACCTAAGCTTGCACATCGCGCCTGAAGAAAACCTCAACTACGGTTCAATGCACATCTCTGCTGAGCGGCAGGCGCCAGCTATCGAATAGCAAGACCATTCCTGACCCGTTTTGGTACAATTTTACTGGCGAAGTGAACTCCTTTTCCTATTGTCTAGAAGCGCATTGGACACAGCCAAAAAAAAAACAGACGGGGGAACCTTTCAACTAAGATAGAGGGCTAAAAATGGGTGATACATACGCTTACTTACTATTTTATTTACTTTTCATATATGTGTCATATACACAAGGCCTCATTTAATCGAAAGAGGGGATTAGCTGACATATATGTCTGCTTATTATATTTACCTTGGCACTACGATTTAGTCTACATTTCCTTCTTTTCTTGACTTTAAAAATAAACCCTAGCTATTATTGTGAAGGGTTCGAGGGTTCCTGATCTCAGGCTATTCTCAATTCTTATCTGCCTCTCTCTCATATGATATTAAATAACACGAATCATGATACATACGACCATAGACTGAGGAGAACTGGGCATCCCGTCCGCTCTGCCATACATAAGCCTCAGATCGGTAGATTAGTAGTTGGGTGGGTGACCACCAGC
>JAJONI010000399.1:0-25321 GCA_022190145.1 Pezicula rhizophila
AGCCTAGTGTCTAATCTATACAGACTAGAAACTGGAAAATCTTCTGTGGAATGCCACTTGACAACACCTGTAACGAACTTAGATAAAATAGCCAACGTAACTTAAGTATCAAACTTATATTGAGTAACTAGCTCAACTTCATAAACTGACTTGACCGGAGCAACTTAATCTATTATTATAGGAGCATTTTATACTTGACTAAAATAGGCTTCTTTCAGACTAGCCTTATTGTGGTCGCTTCGCATGCTTCCCAGAACAGGTTCATTCCCCTATTTGCCCTCCAAGACCCAATCCGCATAAAATCTCCATCTGGTCCGGTAAGCTGCAGAAGCAAACCCATAGGTCGATCTTTCAGGCTGCTTATCCGGAGGCAATAGATGGATTGCGAGTAGTACTCCGGCAAATCAAAGCGGCCCCAGCCTACACAATCTATAGGGGGCGGCAGTCCATCCCACCAGCCGCCATGTTCATTCCTCTTGGCGCCTACATACTCACTCCAATCCTCCATCTTTTCTAGAAATAAGCTTTGCACTCGAGAATTTCCGTCCGGTCTCCTTCCCATTAAAATATATTTTGATTTCATGTCATATGCACCTCTAGGTACTCCACCAACAGCTATGTCATTGCAATAATCTGGAAGATCTCTAGCCACGCAGGTCAACGAGAGCATTCGGCCGGTGAGCAAAATATATGCACTCTTCACCTCACCTAGGAGGTCCTGCCCAGCCGGTACACTGTCAATATCAAGGACCTCAATCCCAGAATGATACATCAACGGAAAGTCCGGAGAGTATATTACCGGGCCATCTAACGAAGCCCACGACCACGAGGGAGCGCGCCACCGCTTCGGGGCTCGCAAGAGACCACTACGCTGCCATATGAGACCATAAGCAATAGAATCAGTCCATAATCCAGCATGATATCCGCAGCCCACAGTCTCCTGTATCTGGTGGGCAAGCCCCGAAACAGCAGGAAGTTTGTCAGTCGGCATCGTCAGGCCTCGAGCCGAATAGTCCAAACGAGGTTCGTATGACCCTATCATCGCATACCATTCCATGAACAAGGCCACCTTAATCTCTTCTAGACTTCGAAGGCCCTTGATATCTCGAACTTTTTGCGTTTCTGGATTTCCGAGCTTGACGTTTCCAGGATTCGTATTTGCAATGCTACAGCCAAATCGTATACTTTTTGACTGGTCGAAGCTGCATACCCCTGAGTCTGATAACCGGTAATTCCGTCTGCATTCAAAAAACGTCTGATAAGTGCCATATGTCAATAGCCTGGTTGCCAGTAGCGCTTCTTGAACACACCACCCTCTTACATCCAGTGGTTCCACCGGCGTATCGTAATACGTAACAAAGACATCGCCGCTCAAACCCATCGGCGAGAGGAACTCGATTCTGCATGGGTCCATTATGGGTGGTGATTGCCGCAGGAAGCCTGAATGAGAATCGGCAGAGTTGGCTGCTGCTATAGTCAAGAATGAGTTCAAGTAGATGCTTCCCATCTTTGTTGACTCCGCTTCCCAATCGTGCAACGAATCCTGCAGGATGCATAGGGCGTCAATCCAGAGATAGCGAAGCTTAAGCTTTTGAGTGACTAAGATGGCATCCTGAAAATTCCTGGGCAGAGTTGAGACTTCGATGCCCTGCGTCATTTGCTCGATGTTATCTCGAGTTAGCTTCGTGGGAGGGTCTTGTCCCCAACAGTGGCTTAGTGTAACATAAGCACCACGTTCTCCGTTTGTGATCTTTAGAACCGGCTTGGATATACCGTTTTCTGGTGCTAGATCTATTACTCGAGCTGGAAGTAACTCCTCAGTGCATGGCGGACATTTGAAAACGTTGCGTTGGGAATGCCCATCACAACAACGACGTATCCATTGCTGAATCACATTAAAAGCTTCATCTGAATCTGGAGAGGGGCGTGGCCTTGTGCGAATATACTGGGCGGCAATGTTATCTATTCTTTCTCAGTATAATAAATATCAACTAATCCGGAGAGCGAAATATAACTTGCCTGGCCTAGCATGTACACGTAGGGTTTGTCCTACAATGTCGTCATCAATACTCCAACCACTCTCATGAAGATGAGATGGATCAGAAGTATAAACATTCATTCCCTCCCAAGAGCTTTCGGTCGAAGGGTTTGCGTTTCCGTGCCTCCAGAGTAGCTTTTCGGTTCGGTACCAAAGAAGATGAATGGGATCATCCTCGTTCGTGTATCCGTGCTGCCTTTCGCCTATTACCTTCTCCAATATCTTGCAGAGAGAACAGCCAGAACGAGCAGAATTGAGCAGGTCTGAATACTTTGAGTAGTGTGAAATTATCTGCCCGGAAAATACGCCCCTTCTTTCGGGCCGCCAGATACGTGGTGCCTCCAGCCTGATTCCTTGGCATATCTGGCATAGTTGTTGAGACATTGTAAATAGTTGGATCGATGCTGTGTAGACTCGGCCTCACACCATGACTCCTGTATTTGGATCTAATATGTAAATGAAGCTGTACAACCTGGAGAGAAGAGATCGCTAACAATGAGGCTGTGTTATTTTTCATTAGGTCCACTCATAGCCCCTCCATGATAATCACTAACTAACCCTTGTTGGGTTAAGCCATCATCCGTCGAGAGCAAGTACATACATACGTACTTTTCGTTATAGCCCATAAGTAAAGAATAAAGACAAATTTAACCCAAGGAATCCGCAAATAGGCGTTCTGAGACCTGGCTTGAAATCCATATCGTATTGTGACAATATATCACGTGATGATATTTGAAGTCAAAATGAGCAGGCTAGGGAAATGAATTGGCCTTTATTCTATGTTACAAGGGGCTTCGTTATACTATACTAGAGTGCGATATCTCATACCTGCCTTAGCTAGTACTTCTATTATGTTGAGCTTTGCTGACAATGCTTAGGAAGCGACCAATAAGCGATGAGAAGCGATGTTGACCTCTAGCTACGGGATATAGTATTAAGTATTCATCAATGTATTGCATACTGAAGGCTGTAATTTAGTCTACTACCGATTTAAGTACTCTATAGCATTGGCCGGATGAGGTTTCACGTGTGGAACAGCGTATCCATGGACCCTGAACTGAGATTGCCATTGGTTTCTTCTTGGACCCCAAATAACGTACAGCCCCGCTTGGAACATGCCAGGTAATCAGCGGACAATTTTCCAGTTTTGATGTTCTCTACAACATTGTTATTTGTAGAAACAAGAACCAGACAACAAAACTACCTGGTCTTCTAAGTTATCGTTGACAGTAAGAGAACACTGCTGATGATATAATGATGGGCGAAGGTTCGGGTCACGGTGAGGCTACTGATGTTATTGAGGCTTCTGTGAAGCCTAATAGGAATACAGGATCTTCGAGTGCCACGGATTTCGTGAGTTACTTGAACACAACCCAAAAAACTACTTGAAGGGCTGATGAAACTTGCTAAGGATATTACTGCAGTAGAAGACTTCTCTAAAGACTTCAGCCGTAATGACGGTGAGGACCACACTGATCAGAGCTATGATACGGAAGATGATCTCGACGAGTATGATAAGGACGCAACATTCGACGATATCATTGACAACAAGACCATAGATCCAAAGACTCCATCTTCAGAACTCTGCCATTATTGTCAAAACATATTTGATAATTGGCCGGGAGAACATCAACCAGCAAATGATGATAATGTGTGGACATTTCCCCATTGGCGAGATCCCATAGCCGTAGAAACATCAGCAAACACTGCATGCGCACTATGTGATAAGTTTTGCAGAGCCTGGTGCGGTATTGACGGAAGCATTTCTAAGGAAACAAAAGAGCTCTGGGAAAAGACTTTAGTGGAGTACAAAGACCTGTTTAGCACCGAGGGGAAAGTTACATTGCGAAAAGCAACTTCAGACGAAGAGTGGGATACTGCAGACGTATGGGTCCTTGAGTTGCCATTCAGAGTCCCTAATATCAATTGGTCTCAAGTAATCATGAAACCGCAGGCCTCAAGTAAGACACCATATACCGCAATAAAGTTTAGATGCTTATATCAAACACAATTCTAGGCAAATTTGAGAAACCAATCTTGGAGGCAGAGACTTCTATGCATACTGAGAACATTTTGCCTATAGCAAAATCGTGGTTTGAGAGATGCAAAGACGCTCACCCCGAGTGCTGCGTTAGCAGCAGAGTCCCTTTCTGCCCAAGCCGCCTTCTGTACATTGGCGATGACCGCCCGAAGCTTTACGTGACAAATGGTTCCAGAGATTCACCAGAATATGCGGCGTTAAGCCACTGTTGGGGAAAGACCAAGTTCCAAACCTTGCAAACCGACAATGTTTCTTCATTCCAAATCGAAATTCCTCCAGCAGCACTCTCGAAGACCTTCAAAGAGGCAATCCGTACAACTAAATACTTGGGCATTCAGTACCTATGGATTGACTCTCTATGTATTATTCAAAATGATCCTAACGATGTAAGCAACCTTTACAGAAGCCAGTCACTATCTAAGCTCTTGCTGGTTTCTTCAAGACTTGAATTTGGATGTGTACTGAATACTAACTCCGACAATATCAGTGGGCAATAGAAGCATCGAGGATGAGTAACATATATTCAAGTTCTGTCATCACCTTAGCAGCATCTAGAGCAGCCGATGGCAGCAAGGGTTTATTCTTTAACCGAACTCCAGCTTGGAAATGTCAAGTATGGGTAGGAGAAAACCAAGAAAAGACACTCTATCAGTGCTGGTCACAGAGATACACTGCGCAGGCTATGGAGTCGCCATTAGAGACTCGAGGATGGTGCTTGCAGGAACGAATGCTTCCTGGACGAACCTTACACTTCACAAACAGAGAACTCGTCTGGGAATGTCATCAGAAGGGAGCAACGGAGCTATTCCCGTCAGGAATACCAAGTGCAGTGAACCTGGGAAGCGGCGGTAAGACAATATTGAAAACGCCTATCAGACGAGGCGGATGGCCTTTCTTCGTCGGTGAATATTCCCGGCGCAATTTGACCTTCCGAAGTGATAAATTGATCGCTATAGCTGGCCTTGCAAGACAAATTCAAGCGCAGACTAAAGATCATTATTACGCCGGGCTATGGCGTGAAGACCTAGAATCTCAACTGTTCTGGCATGCTGGCAGCGATTATAACAAACCGCTAAACTTATCTACCGTGGTGCCAAGCTGGTCTTGGGTATCTTTCGAATCCCCGGTCGTTTATGGGGGACCAGGTGGTGCAAAGCCTATAAATGCAGAAATACAAAACGTCGATATAAAATACGTACGAGATGATGTCTTCGGTGAGGTATCTCGAGCAGCGCTCCACATTCGTTGTGAAGTACTCCTCCATGGTACTATACATATAAGACACTGGCAGACAACAAACACGAACCCTCGGCATGGAATAGAGATCGCAGGACAGAACGTGGATATACTACGCATTCTAGATTACTTACCAAAGGAGGACACATTTGTTGAAACATACATCCTTCCATTCCATGGGTTTGGAGGCCATACTTATATACAGGGGCTGTTACTTCAACCAACGGGCCAATCCCAAGGCGAATATCGGAGAATTGGGTACTTTAAAACCAGCAACCAAGAAGCTATCGACTTCGAGAACGCGTGCTTGGAACAGACCAGCCATGCGCAGGATTCGGCCTATGCCTCGACTAAAAGTAATAGCCATATGATCATACTAGTTTAGCTACCGTCAATATTCTTGATCAATCGACTTCTACTACTCTCTTTTTCAAACTATATGAGAGCATAAAATTTAATTTGAGTTGGTTCCAGAGAACTCCTAGACCTGTCCACTCTAGGAAGTATTTCTATTATGCTAAAGGAGTTTATGATGTGAGGTATACCAGATACGTAACTATTGACAGCCTCCCAAAATCCAACCGCCTTCTGATTCTATGAAAGCTTCCTCTTTTTTCATAGCGGTATTGAATACCTTATTGCGAGAAATGCCCTTCCTCCCTTGAATTCAACACCGTTACTATGGACTCGCCACTCCCTATAAAATATCAAATCCAGACACCATAATATATCCGAGACGCCCCATCTTCAATTTGACCCCCTGAGTTATACAAGAAGACCATAACTCCGATACCTGATAACTAGAAACAGCACAACTTCCACCAACTAATCGATCCATCGTTCTTCTTATAGAACTGGGTGAAAACGCCACCACTCGAACTAAAGAAAGCCACAGCACATTAGTTTTGCCGTCTCTATTATAATACTCGTGACTTCCATTCAGGCGAGAAGAATACTTACTTAACATGATCAATTCTCCTTTCCCTCCTTCTCATCTCCTTCGCTTTCTGCTGCGCTTTCTGCTTCGCAGCCTTCATCTCTGCCTTTTCTCTTGCCGCTTTCGCCTTTTCTTCTTCTTTCACTCCCTTTTGATAGTCCTTCCTTCTCTGCTTTTCGTATCGCTCCTGTTGTTCTGCTGTTGGTGTTGTGGGGATATAAGAACTAGTGAGCATCGGCTCTGTTAGGGTAGGGAAAAAGTGGTTTTGTTTTGCATTTGATTTTATGGGTGTTTGAAGCGGTGTGAAGACCATGTTTTTTTTCTTTCGCTTTTGATAAATTTGTAACTTGAACAAGTAATAGGTGTAGGATATTGAAAAATCATAGATTTAGATAGATGAGGCGTTTAGGAAGTTGGAAATATGCTGAGATTGAGTTATTATACTGGAGCTGCACTGCCGTATCTCGCAAATGTCATGAGGCGCTGTTAGGGCTGTGATAAGGCTGCTAATTGGCTTTCACGTAAAAAATCAGCCAGGGCAAACAGGCAAGGCGGGATCATTTTCGGTAGGTAACCTATCCCATGTGAGCACCTGAGGCGCTGATGAAGTTTTGGTGATGATTACTGTGGCGCAGGCTGGGCCGTTCTTGGCGCGCAACTAAGATGGGTTCATCACCTTGTATATATATGTTGGAAAGTGAGTTCTACAACTTAAACCTCTAGAATTTAAGAGATTTATCCAGAGAGAGGCATGCCGTACGAATTAGCTTATTAGAAGAGGTTGTTTTGATTAGAGCAAGTTAGTTACTCAAGCCAAGTACGGTGTATTTTTCCAGGTCCCACGATTCCCGTTGTATCCCTATATACTTCGTACAATAATATTTCCTCTCTGCAGACTTTTCAACTTAATACTTCAAGAAATACCGACATCACGGACCCTCTGTCTACCACAAAATAGAATCTGAGGCTCTTGGATATATGCTTTGAAGTCAGAATATCATTGGCGACCTTCTGTGATGATGCTGCGTTTTCTGACACAGAGATCGAAGGACGCATTGCTGATGTCGAATCATTTACTCAAGTCTTGCAAGAAATTAAAGAGAATTTGGATCATCGAGAAGTTCAATGTTCGTTACAGCCAAGCAGTCATGTCGGTGCTCTTGGACGTGATGTTCTAAATATCATAGGCGACAGACAGAGAACCGCCAGCAAACTTAAGGTTACTCTCGATATAGTGAAAAATAATGTTGTTATACTAATGGTGCACAAAAACAAAAGCCATTTCAGAGTGCTTCAGAACAGATTGAACCTTTTCAGCAGCAGATACAAAATTATCGTGATACATTGCAACTTTCTTTGCAGACTGTCGCTCCGTATAGCCCTGGCCAACTGTCACGCCATTGAAACTACTCTTACTTATTGACTTATTCTAACAGTCTGTATATATGCTAGTGGAAGTCCGAAATCGAGCAGTTCGTGGGATGGATACCAATAATTCTTGTTGGTCTCAAAAAGGATCTCCGTGACAATCTTAACCTTGTTAAAGATCTTGCAAAACACAATAAACGTATTGTAACAGCCGACTAGGTAAGGTCAAGCCATGCATTCAAAACATATGGAACAGTGTGGATTGAACTTCGAATGCTCGGCTAATGATAGCGAAGTTGCTTAGTTGCACGTTAGATAATACTGCGAAGTTACTAAAAAGTCTGAATGTTATTGGGTTTACTTGATCGCGGACCGGTGGGAGGGAGGCAGCCTTATTTATATAGCTGAAGAGTCCTATTGCCACGTTGAATTCTTTCTTATCCGAGAATGATTACCATGGAAGTGACAACCTTTGATGCCATCCAGCTCGTTGAAAGCATATCAGAGCAACAACCTATATAAAATCAAACCTTAAATCAAACTACCTATTCTCCAAACCTAGTAATACATATATATCAATACTATCTACCTATCCATAACTAAAATACAACCCTTATAACTTTGAATACATAATCTTACCAAAGTATTTACAATTCACCCAAAAAAACATTCCACCATCTATAAAACATCTCTCGCATAGCACCACCTCCCCCCTTTCCATTTCCAACATTAACCGAGAAACAATAAAGCAAAACACAACATCCACATCCCTCAATCCCCAAACTCCTCAAAACATCCCTCCACCAAAAAAACACCCCGCAAAAATCGGAACAACAACCGACTCCACTAGTAATCCACGCGAGGAACCGAACGACAATACCCAAAGTCATGTGAGGGTACCTCATGTCGGGGACCACCGGACCGGCCAACGCTCACAGGTACTCGTCAACCAGACACTTAAGCGGTCCAATCGCACCTCTGCCTACCAACTAAACTAGTTCATGCATCATCAGCACGCACGGCAAAGTTCAAGACAGACAGATATTTACTCCGTACGAACGGACGGGGAAAGCTCGCCACACCACGAGCAGGTACCACGGACAGGCCCGCCAAGGACCGTAGAGGAATATGTGCCTGGATAAGGGTGCAGGTCCCTAGGGCATGTAGGTGCTTGTGGGGAAAAAAGATACGGGTTAACCCATGTCGTACCAAGAGGGAAGAGAAGAGGAAAAACGTCACCCGACAGGTAGGTAGACAAACTGTGCATTAGATGATAGATGGGATGGGTACTATATGAGTGAGCCATTGCTTTCTTTGTATAAAAGTAAACACCTTCCCCGTTCGAATTTTTAGTTTTTCGACCTTTCTGGAGTACGAGTACAGCAGTACCCGACGACGACGGTCGCTTAACATATTTTCGTCTACTTTTTTGCAGAGGATATATTATCTATCTGTATTGCAAATAAGTAATCATATCATACATATCATGTATATTCCAACCCTCCTCTCAACCCTCCTCCTTCCCCTCCTTCCCCTCCTCCCCCTCGCATCCGCATCACCCTATCCATCTCCCCCTCCACGACAACACCTCCCCATCCAGCACCGCCAAACAGGATGGCCCCACGCACCCCTCACAACCTCCGGCCGCTGGATCCTCGATTCCGCCGGGAACAACATAACCTACGCCGGCATCAACTGGCCTGGAGCAGCTGATACAATGATACCAGAAGGCCTTCAATACTCCTCCATCTCGGCAATCGTCTCCAAGATAAAAGCATTGGGGATGAACGTCATCCGGTTGACGTATGCCATAGAGATGATTGATGATTACTACACCAAGGGAGAGGATACGAGTATTTTGGAAAGCTTCCAGATTGCCTTGGGCGAGGAGAATGGGACGGCGGTTTATAATGAGGTGGTTGCTAATAATCCGGGGTTGGCGAATGCTACTAGGATGGAGGTTTGTTATTTTTATTATTATTATTACCCCCTACCCTTACCACTTTTTTTAAAAAAAAAACACCGCCCAAAAAATTATGGGAAATTTGAACAAAGCATCAGTGATTTATTCTTTCTCACCGTATGATCAAAACAGGTCTTCGACGCCGTAGCCGCCGAATGCGCCGCGCAAGAAATCTACGTCCACCTCGACAACCACATCTCCAAGGCAGAATGGTGCTGCAGTACCGACGATGGGAACTCCTGGTTCGGCGACACCTACTTCGACGTCTCCAACTGGATAAGAGGGTTATCGTACATGGCCACCCGTGGCTCGTCCTGGCCAAATCTGATGTCCATGTCTCTCCGGAACGAGCTCCGATCCCCAGATGACAACGCCACGCTCGCAGCCGCTGATTACAACTGGGAGAACTGGTACGAGAATATCGTACCGGCCACGAAGGCTATCAATGATGCGAACCCCAATGTTCTTATCTTCCTCAGTGGATTGGGATTCGATACCGATATGTCTCCCATCCCAACCGCCGCGGCTCTAGGTGGCGGACATACATTTTTGAAGACCGATTTCACATATGCGGATAAATTGGTCATTGAGATTCATAATTACGCTAATTCTGCTACGTCGTGTTCTTCGCTGGAGTCTTCATTATACTCAGGTGGATATTCGGCACTCGATACAACAAATTCGAATGTTGTTAATGTTATGCCGGTTGTTATGACGGAATGGGGACAGAGTCAGGATGCGGCTACTTATGCTCTGGTTTATCAGCAATGTTTGAAGAGTTATTTGACCAGTATTAAGGGCGGTTGGATGATGTGGGTCCTGGCTGGGAGTTATTATATTAGGCAGGGGATACAGGATTATGATGAGACGTGGGGGTTATTGAACCATAATTGGAGTGGCTATAGGGATGCCGCGGATGTTGCTGGGACTTTGGTTCCTATGATTGAGGGGACTAAGACTTCTTAGGAGGAGATGGGGTGTGTGTTTGTGATTGTGGTGTACATTCTTAGGTTAATGAATTGTACATATGGTACCGAAGATATGAATTGCATATCTGTAAATGAAATGCTTCAATTCTTGCAGTCATTTGTTCAAAAAATGCTAGTCAAAAGGCGGTTCTACTAGCATTAGAAGATACGGTATATGCACATCAATCTCGTTGTCCCCGAACGTTCAGATAAAAACTGGTTTATTAATCTCAGCTAAGCATACCACTACTCTAACAATAGTATAGCTCTCCGACCCGCAGAAAACGATAAACCACATCAAACTATCAAATTGTACCGACTGTACGAAGCAACTAATAGAAGACTTCAGTTGCTTATCATAAGCTGACGGAGTGCCTGGCTCGGCATAATTAACCGGATACACATCTATGTATAGTAGTATAGGACCTATGCAAACGGATCTGATAGATAAGTAAATAGATATCGATAAGAAAACATAGAGAAAAGTGCAGTAGTGGCTAGCTGGTGGTAACGAGATCTTCACACCCCACTTTTACAGTAGTATTTTCACTTTTTCACCTCCTTCCTCTTCTAAAGCTTATCTTGGGTCTTTAGCATGTGGCTTGGGAACTGTAGGTATATTCTTTGGTAACCATAGCTGTGCGGGATTGAGTTCTCGGCAGTCGTTTCCATAGTATGTCGCGGCATCTTATTCCGTTTGGTTGCTAGGGAATGGAGCTAGAAAGTGAACTTGAATATTATTGACTTGATCGAGGACTGATAGTCGTAAAACTAGCTAAGTGTCTTATTTACAAAGAATTTTCTTTCCGCAATGTATACTTTCGATGATAATCATGGCTCATTATTCCAACCGCTATGCTCTTGAATAGGGAACCTGACTTAGGGAAGCCGCTGAACAGCCCAAACTCCGAGCACCCTTCCAAATGACAACTACGCCTAGCGTTCAAAACATATCCTTCCTAACCGTGTATTAATGCCTCGACAGGTTACTCAACCTCCGCTCCCTTTCATGATGATATTCTTGCTGAATAAACCCATCCACATCCCAGATCATCTGTAAACTTTGTGCCACACTCGGACTCTGACTGTGTTCACTGACACCCGGAACCCTCGCCCACCTATGCAACAACTGTTGCAAATGATTGCCAACGGTTGTTGTTTCAGCTCGCATGAGCTCACGAAGACATGGAACCCGGGATGCGGCTAGGAGTATCAGCATTGCGCAGGTCATACTCAAGGAGCATATCCAGGTATCAACCATGACCGTATGCGTGAAGTCCCGCAGGTTGAGCATGTGTAATAAGCATGCGTCAAGACAGACACCACCTTTCTCTAACACATCCCTGGGAACTTCCCCTCCGTCTCTTAATGTTGCAGCATTGGCCAGTAACCAAGTCAGGTAAGGGCGGTAAATTACACTACGGCAAGTGAGGTACCTCTGGCGTAGAAAGCCATTATGTTGGCTGCCTACCTCCTGGGTGTCAACCGTAAATTGGAAATTTGTAGGCAGCAAATCCCGCCATTCCTCAAGTTGATGATCTAGTTCGGAAACAATGTAGGGAAAACGGGCATCGTCGAGTGAGGCGCCAGTGGTAGCTGCGTAGAGGAGATTGTGTACGCGGTTGAGGAGCCGCCGCATGCTGAGGCAGGCAAGGAAATATAACGATGATTGCTCTTCGGTTGACGTGTCTTCGTGAGTGCTGTAATCGCCTGGTAAAGGAATCGAGGACTCGATATCTGAAATGCCGGTTTGGGGGAGAGCAGAAAGCTCGGCAAGGTAATCGCTTTGTTTAGTCAGTTTTGGATTTTGAAGTTAATGGCAAGGAAATACCTTTCGAGAATGTAACACGACCAAAATATTCGTCTCGTGCATTCTGAGTCTTCGCCCGAAGAGTCGAGAGGTGGGTAGGCGAGCAGTAGGCGACACTTTGCCGCGGTGGCATTTATGTATGACCAAGCTTGAAGCGGTCTCTGGAGAAATGCGAAATACAGCCTGTCATACAAGTCAGCTCAGTTTCCAAGGAAGGATCTTAAATGATGGGCTTACGCAACGAAAAGCAAGCACTGATTAGCAGTTGAACTAATTTCCATATGCGCAAGATGTATTCGCTTAAGCGCACCGTCAAAGTACATTTCTGCCATCGCTTTTCTGCTCTGTTGCTCACTCAGAGCATCCGGATCGTCTGAAGCATTAGCAAAAGTCTTTGCAACACTCTGACTAGCACAACCCAACGCCATCATCAAGAAAGCCAAACAAGTTGTTGTTGTATTATCCTCATATCCCTCAATAATGCGACTCCTTAAATGATTCCTTTTCTGATTGCTCATAGTCGGATACCAGAAATTTACACTATGCTGAAAGGAATCAACAATACTCGTCAGATCTTGACCCGAAACGTAGGGAATGCGAGCGGTTGCTCTTTCGAGGAGAGGGGGCCGAGACTGTTCTAGACCAAAGATTGAAACATAGTTTTGGCGGAGTGAGGGAAAGGCAGAGAAGTAGGGCCATTCGAGCACTGATTCCGTGGCCGAGGTATGAAACGGAGAAAGAATTGCATTTTGGATGTTGGGTGCTGAGTCAGTTGGTGATTGCGAGATGTGATGATGATGGTCATTTTCATAGGCTGTTTGGCTCAGAGACGGAGACGGGATGATTTCTTCTCTTGCGTGGTGGCCATTGAAGAGTCTGGGTGAGGTGATCTTTGGGTACCCAGCTAAGTATTAGTATACAAACAAGCTGTGGAGGCATATGCATGCAAGCCTGCATCGGGAAGAGATGAGCAGACTGACCGTTGAGTTCATTGCCTGAAGCTGCTTTTCAACACGTAAGATCCCTTCCAGAATCAGATCGCTCTTGCTTTGGCTAAAGGGACCAGACAGAATCAGACATGCTCCCACAACACGGCGAATACGCTGCTACGAAGGTAAATAACTCACGTATTTGGTTCAGCACCATAGGCACAAGTTTGACCTGTCGTTGAACACGTCTCACAGGGTTCTCGACCATCGCATCTGCACAATTAGTTCTCCTGTCAGCGCATCAACTCGACAGATGAAGGTACTGGAATCCCCAAGGAACGGACCTTATTTTCCTAACTCTACAAACATTACACTTTTATGCAGCTCAGTCAGTACATGCATTTCGCTTGTTGTCCCCAAGAAAATGTGTCCGTTTGTCACTCTCTGCATCTGCTTCTCTCTGCACTCTCAGCCCCATAGGGCAGGCGAAAACTCACAGCTTGAGCAGCTCGCCGTCTCTTCCGAACATTGGATGATATGGCGACATGGTTTGACTCTGCCAACAGCTCATCGGGTGTTGACATGTTGGAGACAATTTGCTTTTGCTTTTGCTTTTTTGGTATCTAGACCTGGTTCCCGGCACGGTAGATTTTCATCGTGAGACTATAGATAGAGTGGAACGAAAAAGAAAAAAGGGGAACGGCGGAAAGCAATTCAGGAACACAACATAGCTAGCTAGCTAGCCAGCTGTTAGTGTAAGTGCAGTTGTGGGTGCAGTGTACAGCAGCAGCAGCAGCTTAGGCGCGCGCACATGCATACTGAAGACCCTGAAATCTGTGGAGAAGAAACATCGAACGACGGTGGACGGGAATGGAAAAATTATGAGCCACACAGAGCTTTGGAGATGCGGGGGAAGTAAGCGAAGAGGGGGGAAGGGGAGGGAACGAAGGAACGAGGGGGGACGAGGTATGCTTGCTGATTCGTGCGGAAATAAATTCGGGCCGAGCTAGCTCAAAAACTGCAACTTTTCTTCCCCTTTCCCCCTTTTCCCCTGTTCCCTTTTCAGGGCAGGCAGGGAAGGGAAGCAGCCATCTGGACTGTACTGCGTACAGTAGCACTCCGAGAACGTGGTAAACGTGGTAAACGTGGTAAAAGTGGTAAGCGTGCTTGGGCGGCGGCGCCTGTGGTTGATGAATGGGGGCGGAGGAAAAGCGGTCATCTGAGCCGTGCACGGTTCTTAACAACAGCCACATATCTCATCCGAGGCAGGATCTATCCTGTAGCCGCCACACATGAATCATGAGCATTATTTCTGGACTTTATTTCTGCATGTGCTTTGTCTTATTTAAATTTACTTTAATGTGACTGTAAATTTGCCGTATTAAAATGCGCACACACAGACACCTGACCACAGACCTTCCGCTTCTAGCCACTAGATAAGAAAAGCGACAGAGCATACGATAAGCTGCAATAATAATCTGCCGGTCGACGGCACTTCACATCTACAGACCCTCGGCTCGCTTGACATGGTCTTCGTCAACCTGCAGAGTTCTCAATACAGTTACCGTGTTCCTCTTTTCCAAGCTCCTCTTCACAGGGTTCGGGGCTTCAAATACTTCAGCAAGTTCCTCCAGCGTCCTATCCTTAGTCTCGGGGAAATAGAGATACATGACGCCGACTTCAATGAGATCCCAGAAGACAAAGACCAGATAGAAATAGTAGTGGATATGTTGGAAGGCTGGTCCTGACGCATATTGAATGATTGTGCTAGCGATCGATGATGCGAGATTACCAACCGCCGTCCCTTTGGCCCTCGTCGACGTGGGTAGGGTTTCTGCAATGTACATCGATTGGAGTGGAGTCCAGCCAAAAGAGAAAACAATTCCGAAGAGGTATATGAAAGCAATTGTCGTATTGGCTGCGCTCTTGTTGGAAGGGTCATGAGTGGCCATCTTTGACGTACCCGTCATAATTGCAAAGCACATGGAGCAGAAAACGGTTGTATAGAGGAGTAGCGGTCGGCGACCCAGCTTATCGGTAAGTCGCGCCCCTAGAATGGCCCCCAGGAAGCAAATGGCTGGATAAATTCCGTTGAGCATCAGCTGAGTACTTTCGGAAGTGATTCCCGCATTGCTAAGCATGACGACTAGATAGTATGAGGTAATACTGTTTCCAGACAGCTGCCCAAAACAGGCCATGCCAAGTACACAGATAAGACGACGGCGAGCAGAGTGCGAGTTGACGAGCTCTCTGTAATCCCACCAGCGTTTATCAGAGTCAGAAACGCCAATTTGCTGTGTCATCTCCTTCAATTGAAGTTGAACCATGGGGTGGGATGCGGAGCCTTCCCCATGGTACTTGGCCAGGACTCCTGTAGCGCCTTCAAAATTGTCTTGTGCCATGAGCCAGCGGGGACTTTCGGGAAGGAACCATACTCCAACGGCGACAATGACCGATGATGCAAGCTGACACCATATCGGAATTCGGAAGCTAGTCCTAGAATCCATTTTTGAACAGCCATAGACAATCCAACTTGCTATAATAGACCCGATATACCTATTATTCTGATTAGGAAGGCAGCGTATACAATTGGGGTCTCCGAACACTTACCAAGTGCAATTGTATAGACCAGTCAAAGTTCCACGCCAATGGGGATGGGCCATCTCTGACACATAACATGGAGCGCTGACACAGCAGAAGCTGACTCCGAAACCAAGTATGAATCGGCCCCCTAAGAACATGCCGTGGTTGATAGAAGGTGCTTGAATGCAAGTTCCAATAATCACAATAACTGCACCGGTGAACATTCCCATTCGCCGTCCGAGGTAGTCATTTGTCGGGCCTGTGAGAAAGACAGCTGGGATACTGCCGATATTGTACATAGCGAAGACGAGTCCGGTACTAGGGCCCGCAGTTGACCTTGAAAATTGTCAGCTAAGCTGACCATAAATATGCGACAAGGGGCTCTCTCACATATGGAAGAATCTCTGGTAGCTGTGCATCCCATTAAGTCCTCCCATGAGGGAGCCATCGTATCCATTCAGACATCCACAGAGGTATGGGATTATCAAAACGGCATATAGCCGGAACATGCTCAATGTAAAGGGTTTGTACGTTGTGCCAGCTACATCGGAAGCCAACTGAACGGCCTCCGCAACATGGTCACCCTTGAGATCATTCAACCCTGTGTTGGAAGGGGAGAGTGTCTCTCGATGGTAAGCATCGGCTTCCTTTGACAGTTCAGCCATGATGGGGAGTTGCCAGACGAAGAAAACTAACTGGCTGGTCGAACTAGTCCAGTGGGTTGGAAATGAAAAATTGGATGGATAACAGTAACAGCAGAAGTAGAGAAAGGGCACATAGTTCAGATCTTATACTCACCCTATCAATATCAAATTAAGATGTCGAAAGATATTTTAGAAAGGACACCATCTCCGCTTGAGGGTTGTTGCATGGCTAGGGTATGTTGGTATGTTGCTTACTTGACCAGATTCGAGTAGCGGGTGGGGGTGAGGGGGAGGCACAATTCGCTCCCCAGATTGAGGGAAAACCTGGATAATCTGGGGAAATAGCATTTTGACAGGTGAGGTGCCCATCCGGCCCGAGTCGGACGACATGAAAAAGCATGATTTGGGCGACGAGTGGCGATGGGTGGCGTTCAGCGGTGTTGAGTGGCGTTGAGTGGCGTTGAGTGGCGTTGAGAGGGTGAAGCATGATGGGGAAGAGCGGGCCGAGTTGGATTTTCGACGATTTGCTACGAGTGAGCTCTTCTAGCTTATGTAATATCGAAGTGCTGTGTCATTGGTCCGGGGGCCACGGTGCCGCTGACAAAGCGAACATCGTTCGGTTCACGACCCACAAACCTCACAAACCTCACGAACAAACAGCCTCCTCCTGCGACTGCTGCTCACGACAGTCGTGGGGAATGTTGGATGCACCATTCGAGTTGACCATCCGCATCACGCCAACATTGCACATGGATGTAAGTTCTTGCACTTGTCTTTCACCAGATTCCCCGTGACATCCGGTGTTATTTGACGGGAGGGATTAGCCTTGAAGTCTTCCTCTGGGATTCGAAGAGAGCCCAGCTTAAGGAAGACGGGCCGTAATGTTTATTGTAGGTATCTATTATTGTCTCAAGACTGCTGGTCAAGTATCTCTCATTCCCTCAGCTTTCTCTCCTCTAGTCCAGATCCTTTTTGGCGTTTCAGAGCCTGTTCTTCCAACTCTCCCGCACCGTCTTGGAAATGGCTGATACTACAGCCCTTTCAGAAGAAGCACCCGTGCAAGTTCCTGGCCATAGACCAGACTATGCAAACGAGCACGTCTTCCAACGAAATCGACTACCAACTCGCGCCTACCATATCCCCAAAACTTCTCTTCTATTGAATGGTGTTTGGGATTTCAACTACGCACCCACTCCCTCCCACGCTCCAGATCCTCAGCAGCAGAATGTCGAGCTTAGCGGCGATGCAGCTACTACAGTCGTCTTGACCCCAAGCAGCGACGGAGATGACAAGGAAATATATGAGGGAGACTACATGCAAGACGAGGAAGTAGCATGGACATCCATAAATGTGCCCGGCCATTGGCAACTGCAAGGCCATGGGCGACCTCAATACACAAATGTGATATATCCATTTCCAGTGTGCCCGCCAGATGTACCAACAGACAATCCTACTGGGACTTATCGTCGCACATTCTATATTCCAGAGGGTTGGGATGAGTCAGCGCAATTGCGTTTGAGGTTTGAAGGAGTGGATAGTGCTTTTCATTTGTGGGTGAACGGGGCACCCATTGGCTATTCTCAAGGGAGCCGGAATCCTTCTGAGTTTGATGTCACGTCTTTTGTGAGGAGAGGATATTCAAACGAGGTGTTTCTGCGAGTATACCAATGGTGCGATGGTTCATATATTGAAGACCAGGATCAATGGTGGCTATCAGGTATGGGAATCCTGTTATGATGACTCTATCTATCAGACTACAGCTGACACTTTCTGTAGGAATCTTCCGAGACGTATATCTGCTTGCTTTTCCTGGCGAGAATAGAATCGATGATCTCTTCATTAAGACTGCGTTTGACAACAAGTATGAAGATGCAATTCTTGAAGTTGGTCTAGATTGCTACCGCACAAGCAACAGTGAAGTTCACCTTGTGCTTCGCGACCCTTCATCCAGTAATGAGGTTGTAATCTCAGAAAAGTATCCACTGCCCGAAAATGCAACTTATTCTCACCTTGATTTTACACTCCCTGTGTCTGCTCCTATTAAATGGACTGCGGAAACGCCGGTTTTGTACCAACTTGAGGTAACTCTTACAACAATCAACGGAACAGCACAAGCTCAAACCATTTATCAAAACGTTGGGTTTCGGTCTGTTGAAATCAAAGATGGCCTTATCAAAGTCAATGGATCACCAATTATTCTGCGTGGGGTCAATCGACATGAGCACCATCCTTTGCTCGGGCGTGCTGTACCACTGTCTTATATTAAACAAGACTTGCTTCTGATGAAGAAACATAATATCAACGCTCTTCGTTGCTCACATTATCCATCACACCCACAACTTTATGACCTTTGCGATGAGCTTGGTCTTTGGGTTATGGACGAAGCCGATCTTGAATGTCATGGTTTCTATGATGCAGTGGCTCGACCGTTGAACATACCCGAGGAGATGGATTACGAAAAGCGGAAGCTTCTAGCATTTCCGCAATCAGCTGAATATACCTCCAACAATGAAAGTTGGCGAGCAGCATATCTTGATCGTATGGCTCAGCTCGTTCAACGCGATAAGAACCATCCTTCTATCATCATATGGTCCTTGGGAAATGAGGCCTTTTACGGCAGCAACCACAAAGCCATGTACGAGTATGCCAAATCTGTGGATCCAGGGCGCCCAGTACACTACGAAGGGGACGCAAATGCAGTGTCTGCAGACATGTTTTCCTACATGTATCCACCAATTGATCGACTCATTGGGCTTGCCACGGCTGTCGATGATAAAGGAGAACAACTTCAGAAGCCCATAGTCCTATGTGAATATGCTCATGCAATGGGCAATGGACCAGGTGGATTAGAGGATTACCAACAAGCTTTTAGAGATCATAGAAGATTACAGGGTGGTTTCGTCTGGGAATGGGCCAACCACGGCCTGTGGAAGATGGATGAAGTTGGCAAGGGCTTTTACGCTTATGGCGGCGACTTCGGCGATGTGCCAAACGATGGCACATTCGTTATGGATGGATTATGCTTCAGCAATCATACCCCTACCCCTGGATTAGTAGAGCTCAAAAAAGTTATCGAGCCTGTTAGAAGTTGGGTGGTGGAGAAATCTTTGGTTCTCGAAAACGGCTACGATTTCATTGGATTGGAACATTTGACCGCAGCATACAAGGTAGAGGACTTTGCCAGCAGGTGATTACGAAGTCTAAGCTGAGTGTTTGGTTGAGCTCGCTAATGTATCTTTTAGTAAACATCTCCTATGCACCGGTGATCTAGTGGTTCCGAAAGTTGCTCCCGGCACCGAAGGGACTTTGGCCCTCCCAGAGGAGATATTTGAAAACACCGATTCGTATGAGAAGTGGCTTACCGTCACATTCCGGTTAAAAAATTCCACTATTTGGGCTGATGCCGGACATGAAATCGCATGGACGCAAGTCAGAATCGGGTCTCCAGAACCGAAGCCTCTCAACCAACTCTCAACAGCAGCTTTCGCTCAACTTCAAGTCCAGTCTTCAAAGCTAAAGTATAAAGTTATTGGCCATAATTTTCATTTTCTCTTTGACCGCATTACTGGTGTCCTCACAGAATGGATGTCCAACGGTCAGAATCTGTTGTCTCCTAATTCAACCGCTCTCCCTGCTCTATCAACGTCCTTCTGGCGCGCCCCAACAGATAACGACCAGCCATCCGATTATCCCACCTGGCAGCGCTATGGGCTGGACATGATGACCACACAGCTTCGCTCTTTCCACACCAACATGGATTCGGGAATTCTCCAAATAATCACAACATCCTACATCTCTCCACCAATTCTAGCCTGGGGTTTCAACACTACGACAACTTACACCATCACCTCCGCGGGAGATCTAAAGGTTAAGGTACATCTCAAACCACAAGGTGCCCTTCCACCTTCTCTACCACGGATCGGTCTTAATGTCCGGCTCAACAACAAGCTAGATTCGTCATCCTGGTTCGGTCTCGGGCCAGGAGAGTCTTATCCCGACAAACGGTCTTCACAAATATTGGGAATCTACACTCTTCCTCTAACTGAACTACAAACCTCGTACGAGGTACCACAAGAAAATGGTAACCGGATGGAGACGCGATGGTGCCGCATGACGGATAATTCCGGTCGTGGGGTCAAAGCAACTTTATCATCAGAGAAGGGGGGGCTATTTCATTGGGCAGCGAGCAGACATTCTGCAGATACATTGACTAAGGCTAGACATCCTGTTGATCTTGTAGAGGAGGATGCGGTGCTTTGGCGGATTGATGCTGAGGTTGCTGGCGTTGGAAGTGCGGCTTGTGGGCCGGGTGTAAAGGAGGAATTTCAAGTCAAGTGTAGGGATATGAGCTTTGAGGTTACATTTGAGAGTATTCCTTTGTAGGCCTTTAGATGTATTCAATATTACGTTTGGAATGGAAATTTTATGTTGTCTGGCATTGACATGTCTGATGGGAGGTCAATTAAAACGCCTTTTTAGGTAAGCGAAGTTGGTAGGTAATTTCACTGGTCTACTACTTTACTTAAATACCTTAGGCAAGCCAGTTCAGTCTAGAAGACCTAAGAAGAATAATTGACTCATTCCTCCACAACTTTTTCCATAAAATCTTCAACTCCCACGTAACTGTTTCTTTCCAATAGTGAAAGCCTTGCAATAAACAAACTCGCCTTTGAAAGAGAACTACTAGCATCCACGCTCAACATCTTCAAATTCCAATCTAAAACCATGGCGGCACTCATCCTCATTGATCTCCAGGTAGACTTTCTAAGCTCGACACCCGATCGTCCAGCGCGCATAGATGCACGGCCATTTATAAGTCTCCTGCCTGGCGTTCTTCGCGAATTCACATCACGTAGAAGACCCATAATCTGGGTACGGAGTGCCTACACAACTTCACCACCAAACACATCGTGCGCATTTCCAGCACCAGACAACACCTTCCAAACCTCAGAAACCATAGAGAGCCAAGAAAGCGAGGAACAAACGAAATTCGAATCCTACCTCACACAAACACATGGAGCAGGTCGATTCTGTAGAAGGGGAACCCCTGGCGCAGCTATACATCCACGTCTGGCTGAATTCAAACAAGATCACCATATCGAAGTAATAAAAACTTGGTATTCATCATTTACGGATACCAATCTACATCAGGTCCTGAAAGAGACCGATACGACAGACATTTTCATAGCTGGTGTAACAACAAATACATGTGTTGCAGCCACAACAGTCCATGCACTACGCTTAGGATATAAAGTAACACTCCTCTCTGATCTCACCGCAGCCATAAAACCCGAATCACACAACAAAGCTATATCAACTCTAACGGCAGCGCCCTATAGCGTTACAGTTAGTACAACAGCTACATTCTCAACACAACTAAACATTCACTATCGAAGCACAAAAACAGGAAATGAACAACCACTTCCAACACTATACTGGGTCCGAGGTTCCATCCCGAGTTGGCGAGTAATGCTTTCGCTTTCACATCTCAAAATCCCATATATAAGTAAACGACTGCGAGTCATGTCTACACCTAAGGAAACAAGGAGCGAGGAATTTAAACGGATTAATCCGAGGTGCAAGACTCCTGTCTTTGTGGATACTGATGGTATTATTATCACAGAAAGCATGGCTATTCTTCAATATCTTGACAGGTTTTATTGTACACCTGGTTCTGATATTTCTTCCTCGTCTGATAATGAGGAGGAGGATGTGAAGGGGGAAGGGCACGGGTCTATAAGACAGGATATAGCAGGGCAAAAACAGAAAGATAAAAAAGATAGGTGGACAAAAACCATGATTCGATTTCATGAATCCGAAATCCCGCATTCCTTATACGAACCCATCGAACTACTATATCGTCCCGATTGGGAACAAAATCATCACAAGGAGGAAATCTTGAAAGCGTACGGAGATGTACTTAAGGAGCTTGACAACTGGGAAGGTTATTTAAGTAAAGGAGATGATTTTCTTTCATTCGGAGGACAAAGATTTGGAATGGCTGATTGTGCATTTTATCCTGTTTTGGCTTATTTTGTACATAGAGGGCTGGTATTGAACAGACGGTTTCCGAATTTAGAGTGTTATTTTGAGAGGTGTGCGGGATCGAGGGAGGTACAGGAGGCGTGTCCGGATGGGTGGGAGAGACCTGGTAGGAGTTTGTTTGGGAAGTGTGAGATGTTGATTGCGGAGGGAAGGAATGCCGAATAGGTTGTGGATTTTCTGTTATGATTAGGAGGAGGATTGTTCTGATTGAAATTTTGTAAAAGGCTATATGTGTTATTTATTTATGTATTGTACTGCAATTTCTACTTCATAGTAACGGCTTTGTATTTGTTAGATCCTGCCTACGAAGGTTCAAATGCAGTATCTTACAAGAAACTTCCCAATTAAACATTAGAGATTCTGGAGTCTGAGGAGGCACCTTGGCTTTCTGGTGAAAAATTGCTAACGCGCGGTGCACAGCATGGACATAAATATTTTCGAGTCACAAACTAGAGTGAACGCAATTCCTTTAATTTGCTAGGAGGGCATGTCGAAATGCTGAGGATATAGAGATGATAGGCTAGAGTCCGTAAGGTTAGGCTGATAGTATAGACTGGATGACGGCTGTGAGACTCCATATTCGAATAGAAGTTCCCGGGGAACAGTTTCCGTGGTCCCAGGAAAAAGAATGGAAATGATTTGAAAGCTCTAGAATCTCTTTCCCCGTCTCAGTTATATCTTGATTATCAAGAATGTCTGAAAATGCCTTCGAATTGCGAAATAGAATTGGATCTAGAGTAAACATCCTAGACGATCACCTTGCTGTCGATGTTTGGGATCCCGCAATATCTGCATGATAAATCGTGGAATTGGAAGCTGTGCCACAGCTTTAATCTCGGGCCCCGGTTTCAAATACTGCGTAACTAGAAGGAAGGCCAGGCCCACGACCTCCAGCGAGAGCTGATGCCTGATTTCCTCAAAAAAGTCGTTAGTTGGGACAACGTAAGCGACTCCAAGAAGTTCAGTTGCAATAATGTGGCTACAGACTTCCTTCGTTGTGCTGTCAACTACCCAGGCACTGCTATTACCAGGCGTTAAAGCTACAGAGTAAATGGCACTATCCAGAGACAAAAAGCTATCCTTTTGTATTCGAAACGGCGATGGTATTAGTTCTTACCAAGCTTGTCTCGGGTACCGCATAAGATATGACCATAATCTTAACAATATTCCCGAGGCTGATCCGCTCATTGCAGTAATTAAAACTACTTTTCTATCCTCTTAAGTGCTATTCGAATACCTTGGTGGGGTTATTTCATGTTCTGTTACAAATCTGGCAAATCGAGTGAAGTGTCTTTGATTATAAACAAGGCCCAGTCAAGATCTGGTCGGTCTTGAAGGTCATCCTGCGAGGTCTTGTATACATGTTCAATAATGGATTGCAATTCTCCCAGTGTCTCTGATTGGGTCCCATCCTATTTGAAAGCCACTGAGGCTTCAGAGTTAGATAAGCTTAGGTCAAGATCGAAAATGTCACCGTCTGGTTTAATTGAAAATCCCTCGTCAAGATTAGTATCACCAAAGTCTTCTCCATCTCCCTGGTATTGGATGTATTGTTCTTTAGCAAGTACCAGCTGCTACTCTGAGTATGGGAAACTCCCATTGTTTTAATCGGACTGAGATGTGACCCCCAATTGGTGCTGATCGCACCTCTCCATGGGCAGACACTAATTTTTGATGCACACAAGGTCCCCAGGGATAATATTTTGCTCTTCTGACAGTATACTTCGGTCGTTTGGTGGTCGTCAATGTCGACCAGAGAAATCAAGAGTGGTGGATTTTTACGCAGCTTTAGGGGGGGCAATTTGAGAACATGTATCTCGAAGCTTGGGTTGTAGGTATTTGGATGGGGCGGCTTTAAATCTGACTCGACTTCAGGTTGCTTGAAGAAATGTCTGATATTTCCTGCAATAACCCTGTCGAATTGGATAAAGACCAAGGCGCTACCGTCGTTTCTCTTTTGCCCAAGACCTCCAGGTTCATCAAAATTCCCCTACACCGAACTAACCCCCTGGTCAACTTATTGAGGTTATCGGCACGCAATTCTCGTAGGTCATTCAAACGATTTCGTGTTAAGAACTTAAGACCGATATTGGTTTATTGAAGGGCGTCATCTTTCTCCTTCTGGGATCATGTTTCTCTCACAGTCTATTAAGCTGTGAGCAGCACATGCGAGTCTTTGAAGATTTGATTCAGGAATTGCCATAACCAACAGATACGTACTACCCCATCCTTTCGCGCTCAAGACCTTGGCAACGTTGCAAACCATCTTATTTCCTCTTACAGATGCCAAATCCAAAGCCCTCTTTCTCTCCCTGACCTCAACCACAACTCCAAATTTCGATACAGACATCCTGCGATACGACGTATCTACAATCCGGAACTCGAACCATCCAGAACCAATTCCCTACCACTATTTTGGTTCCCATCTCGCAGATCTATACGAAGAACTCGCCAACCCCACCCTCGAGGAATGGAGAAATGGCTTGAACAAAGGCACTGACTGGGTGGGTATCAGGCTTGGATTAGGCACCAGCAGTGGCAACACCCATCACCTCCGTGTAAAGTGGCAGATAAGCAGGCGACCATATACGAAAAGGTGGGAGATGATTGTAAGAATTGTACGGAACATATTCTTACTAGCTATTCTTAGAATCTGAAACTGCCTATATTAGTCTTTTCCAAAACATTCGTTAGCAGCTTCCCAGGTTATAAAAAACAATTACGAGTAGTACTATCTTAAGGTGTATCTATATTAAACA
>JAJONI010000400.1:0-25265 GCA_022190145.1 Pezicula rhizophila
AATAACAAAGGATACTGTAGTTATTAGTAATTAAGATAGTGTCTTATGGTTGAATTTAGAGTCCTAGGTTAAAGTAACCTATTGTCTTATTCTAGTGATTTACCTTAATTGTCAATAACAACGCCATGCTTTTCTGTGCGTAATGACAGTGATAGATGGACATATTTTGAACGAAAAATGAGTGAAGTGTGGTTTCTGAAGTGTTAAATCCTGACTGAGGTTTACAAACATTGCGATAGACCTGAGAAGCGAGCTTCGGAGTGTCTGCGGAATAGCTAGTCCATCTCAACTGTACTAGAATCGCACCAATTTTAGCGACGGCAAAAAAAGTTTGGCGGTGTGCTCACCCACCTCATTACTCGAGGTAAAAAATACCAAATCAGAGCTGTTTAGGATTAAACCCTCCATTCTCAATACAGCAGTCAAAATGGTCAAGAAGAGAGTTAGAGATGCGGAAGTCCTTCCAGACGCTCCTCGCACAGACGATGGAAGTGGCAGCGACGACGTATACCCCCCTAAAAGTACCCCGCGTTTTCATATGAATTTGCTAACAAGCGTGTAGGACATGGACGATGTCGTAAACGTAGAATTCGAATGGTTCAACTTCAAACCTGAAGTCGATTTTCACGGTGTCAAAAGTCTTATTAGACAATTACTAGATTGCGATGCGCAACTCTTCAACCTTTCCGAACTCTCAGATCTCATCCTCTCACAACCCACCATCGGATCCACAGTTAAGGTCGATGGGGACGAGACTGATCCTTACGCGTTCCTTACGATTCTTAATCTACATGAGCACCGAGAAAAGCCAGTTGTTAAAGGCCTGACAGAATACATCTCAGAGAAAGCGAGCTTGAATTCTTCTCTTGCACCACTTTCAGGCTTGCTACAATCTGGTGCCCAAGTTGGTCTGATTCTTGCAGAACGTTTAATCAACGTCCCATCCGAAATCGCACCACCGATGTATGCTATGCTGATAGACGAAATTGAGGCGGCAGTGGAGGACAAGGAGCCTTATGAGTTTACACACTACCTCATCCTCTCCAAAACCTACCACGAAATTGCGTCTACTCTTGATCAGGAAGATGCACCAAGACAGAAGAAGAGCAAGGCAGCTAAGGGTGCCAAGGAGACTTTCTACTTTCACCCAGAAGACGAAGTACTGCAGAGGCATGCGCTGGGTTCTGGAACGTATGAGTATACGAAGGATGAGGGTGATGCTGTCGCAGATAGCAAGAGAGCCTTCCAAGAGATGGGTATCAAACCACAAGGATCCATGATCTTGATTGAAGCAAGCAAATTTGAGGGTGCAGTTAAAGCAATTAGCGACTACCTAAGTCCTCCTCAATGAACAAAGATAAATCAAAATCAACTTAATACCTTAGTGGGAAATCAATTAATAATGTTCGTCTGCTTTGACTTGTTAATTTAAAGCTAATAGAACTGTAAGGGGACATTCTTAGCTATTTGGTCTACAATGTCTAAGTTTATTCTAGTCGCTGCATCAAGTACTCGACCTCCACTTCCTTAGTCAAAGGAATCACGAAATCCTTGTACATCTTTACTACCGCCTCAACATTAATCTTTCCAGGCCCCTCCACACTCGAACTGGGATCAGTACCGTAGGTTTTAGCCTTCAGTCTTAACCGCTCCAGTACCTGCAACTCCACAGCCGGCTTTGTGATTGCGGCTCCAATGCCTTCTCGGTCTCCAGCCTTGATCAACTCCGTGAACTTCTCCGTCTCGGTCTGAAACTTGGACTCTGCCACAAACTTTCCAAAATGTATTCGTCTTGACAAAGCCTGTAAACAGGCAATGTCGCATACAGCCGATGAGCCATAATTCTCCTGTGTCTCTCCCCTATCATTTCGTCCTAGGTTCGGGCATGCTCCTGGTAGGAAATGCTCTATGTAACTCTTCTTGATTTTCTCATTGACGTTGACGTCATTCTTGTGTAGGATCTTGGGGTAATGGAGAGCTTGTAGGATGGGCTTCTCGAGCGCTTCTGGAAAGTATGGGTATTCGTCGGGCGATTCGTAACGTCGGATTAAGGACTGAAGTTTTTCTTGTTGGAAAAGCGTCCAGTCGAGGAAGCTGAGGTTCCAATCTGGTATCTGGACCGCGCCTGGCTTGTAAATCGTTTCATTGAGAGGGAATTGGACTCTTTCGATGAGGTGGAAAGTGATTGTGTCCTCCAGTCGACTGTCGAGAGCTGTCAGCGAGAAATTATGTGTTATTCGGGTTTGGCCTTGTAGGGCTTTGCATGCCACCACCCGTATGCTGAAGACACCGTCCGGCGCATTCTGCTGATGGAATTGAGTCGCATTGGCTAACTTCCGGTTCTTGTGCTCAACCCGACGGGAGAAAAGCGAATTTATGTTACAGGTAAGAAGCAACATACTTACATTAGTTGGAAGCGGATATTTGCAAGATCCAGAGCCTTTGAGGCATCCGAAAGATCGATGGCTGCGTCCATTTTGCGGCTTTGGTTAGAGCTTTTGGAACAAATTCCTCTCTTTCTGTGTCAATGGAGAAGGTGGGGTTTGACAGATTATTTACTACTGTACTGCATTTGACCCTTGTGCGGCCGACTTGAACTTAACTTCCGTACGTTACGGTTTGATTCAGGCACAAGATTGTACCTACAGTATTTCATATCGTAAAGTCGACTAAATTTTAAAACGGCTGTGCTATGGCATTGTGAAAGAGAGAGAATACAGTTGTGAGATGCTTGTATTTCTCCCCCCTCCCCTTATTCTCCTGGATGAGGTCTTCGGTCTTCCCTTCAGGAGAGATGAAGTCGAGGAAATCTCAAGTTTTGTCCGAAAGTCCCATCCCCTAGGTACAGTCCCTTAGGTAAGGCAGGAACAGTGGACGCCACAGTGGCTTCGAGACAACATCATCGGGGCACCCTCACACGACCTCGACCTCGCATAAACATGGTAAAATATCATATCGCCCATAAATATCTTCCCCAAAGCTTTCAGTGACGAACAACCCTTGTAAATCCGAATACCAATTTGCATGCTTGCTTTACGGTGAATAGAAAGCGTACGGATGGCTTAGGTTACCACAATGCCTCCAGATCAAGCAGATGAGGACTCTGCGATAATATCTGTAGGATTTGCATCCATTCGCCAGACCATCGTGCAGCACGCTGACCGGAACAGACTCGAGGAGTAGAGGCATTTGGGAGAAAAGTTACGACCACAGCTGGACACTTGATGGGATCTTTGACTGACCCGTCGTCGGGCACTCATTACCACAATGCCATGACCGACCTACACAAACAGTTAAGACGCCCGAACTTACAACGCAGTGTCTTCTCTTTCGCAACGACATCCCCTGCCGATCTTGTACGCTCGAGAATATCAAGGTCTGAAATCCAATACCGGGCCCTCACCTACCTCCCGGACGAGCTTCTCGCAAACATTCCTGATGATGACAATGTGTACTCCCTATTTCAAGGCTTTCAGGCCACCTTGCCGGACGCAAGTCCAGAAGGAAAGCGTCACAAAAGACGAGTGTCAAGAGGCAGAAAATTGCTCGAAGATAATACATCCGACGCAGATACTTCCCCAACATTGGCGAAGCTCAAGAAGGAACAGCAAACCTTAAATCACCAGTTGGAAATGATGGGCATCCGCAAAAATATGGCAAGCAGTGAGATACACGAGATCGACAAGAAGATTGCCAACTTGAATACTATGCGGAGGATTGTCATTGACCGACTGGCAGGATTAGAGCAGGAAGAAGCCTTACTGGAGCATGATAGTACGTATGTCTACTACTTGGCAGTGGGCACGCTAACTCCAAAAAGTACTTGATGTTGAGAACCGGCTCGAAGATGCTCAAGAGGAACTGGACGACCTTGAAGCTCTGGCCAAAACGACACCTCCAGGAACGGAAGATGGCGAGGGAGCCGAAGACCGCGAAATGGATGCTTCCTTTATGTCCGAGTCAATATACGAGAAGTTACCTTCTGCTGCAAGTACGCCAACACGATCGAAGAAACATAAGACCATCCGGCGGAAGTCAATGCCAATATTACATGAGCATTTTGAGCCGGGATCCATGATTCGAGAGATACAAGCACACGGCGACTCCATCACAGCTCTTGATTTTGATGTGCCGTTTGGTACTTTGGTTACAGCTGCACTGGATGATACGGTACGAGTGTGGGATATGAGCGCTGGAAGATGTATGGGTATGCTTGAGGGCCACACTGCCTCAGTGCGAACACTTCAAGTGGAAGACAACATTGTAGCAACAGGGTCAATGGATGCGACGATTCGATTATGGGATCTCAGCAAGACACTTTACGAGCCTCAGGATAACCGTATTAATAAGGGCGTTGATGAGGAGGACGAAGATGGTATGGCATTTGGAGACCTCGGAGACGAGCCCATTCCACCACCTACCGGAAGCATGCGTGATTGCCCCTTATTCACACTAGAGGCACACGTGGATGAAGTTACCGCATTGCATTTCCGAGGGGATACTTTGATTTCAGGATCAGCGGACAAGACATTAAGACAATGGGATCTTGAAAAGGGTCGTTGTGTACAGACTTTGGATGTGATGTGGGCAGCTGCCCAAGCTTCAGCAACCATGGGATCTGTTGAAGGTACCTGGCGCCAAACAGGCAGCCGTTTAGATGCATCGGCAGATTTCGTTGGAGCTGTCCAAGTGTTCGATGCTGCCTTGGCTTGCGGTACTGCTGACGGTATGGTTCGATTATGGGATCTTAGGAGTGGACAAGTTCACCGAAGTCTGGTCGGTCATACTGGGCCTGTGACTTGTTTACAATTCGATGATATGCACCTTGTAACAGGAAGTTTGGATCGCAGTATTCGAGTACGATATACCTATCCTTGCAGTCCAGGTCATTGCTAACACAAACTAGATCTGGGATCTCAGAACAGGTGCTATTCATGATGCCTATGCTTACGACTCTCCGATTACAAGTATGATGTTTGATAACCGCAGAATTGTCTCCGCGGCGGGCGAGGAAGTTGCCAAAGTGTATGATAAAACAGATGGTCGACATTGGGATTGCGGAGCGGGTGTCACATTAGAGGAGGATGGCAAACATCCAGCTATTGTCGAGAGAGTTCGGGTCAAGGACGGATATCTCACAGAAGGTCGTAGGGATGGCATTGTAGGAATCTGGACATGCTAAGCTTAGTCGGTCACGGGAGAACACGTTGTCCCGAAAGCATATGGGGGCAGCGCAGGGAGCTCAAGCGTGCTAGGCGTTATGGGATTGGGTCGGAACACCCGGCTGTTAGATGTATGTAAATGTGTTGTACGAATTGGAGATATCGTGAAAATATACAGAACAGCATAAAAGTCGATCGGCATAGGCGGCGATAGCCTTCTTCGCACGGTCCTTGCTAAGTACAGTAGTTAGACTGGCTGACTATTTTCACTCGTTTGGGACTAGGAGAAGTCGCTGGTTTTGGACCTGAAGCCTGTCTGTCGGGTTATTGTAGCCGAAGTCTGGGGATTTCTCAGCCATGTCGACACCTTATTGGATTGGAAGTGCCTGGTAGGGGAGCTTGGGCCACTACTGTACGCTGTGACGATTTGATTGCATTGCATAGTACGAAGTGGCAGCGTGAGTAGCTTTCAGTCTGTACCAGACCAGACTCGTACCAGACTCCGTAACAAACAATTCAGACTTCGGGAAGCAAAACTCAAAGGCTTTCTACTACGCGATTGGAATAGCAGGAAGCTCTTCTTCGGTAGTGGTGGATGTAGTGGTGGCCCCTTGGCTATATCGCTACCGGGGCTAATGCAAGGCAACGGCGATAACCATCGGAGACAAGAGGTTAGCTTTACCAGCTGCAGCGTAAGTAGGGAGGTATGGAGAGAGAGAGAGGGAATGAAGTCATGTCCTTGTGAATTAATAATGTATAAAAAGCATCTGATAGCCCGCATCACTTTCCTTTTGTATTAAAGTCAATTTGCTTCTCTTCTCTTCTGCGAACTATCAATCAAATATCCGTACAATTAATTCATTTACCTCACGCATTACATCCAATTCACCTTTTCTCAAAATGGCTTTCGCAGGTCCCCCTCCACCTAAGACTGCATTGGGCCACTACCGCATGTTGTCTCCCAGTGCCTCTGTTAGAGTCAGTCCTTTGTGCCTCGGAGCAATGAACTTTGGAAATGCATGGTATGCATTTAACCCAGTCAACTGCCATCAGTCTGGCATAAAGCTAATCATTCAATTATCTTGACAGGAAAGATTTTATGGGAGAGTGTGACCAAAACACTACCGAAGCTATCCTCGACTACTTCTACGAGTCTGGGGGAAACTTCATTGACACTGCCAACAATTACCAGTTCGAGGAATCGGAGAAATGGATTGGCGAGTGGGCAAAAAAGGTTGGTGCTGGTTGTGGATAACGACATTGAGCTAAGTGCTAATTGTACTTAGAGGGGAATTCGAGACCAGCTAGTCATTGCCACCAAGTTTACAACCCCCCACCGAATCGGTCACGGAGACAAGGAGATCATTGCTAACACTGGTGGAAATGGTACTAAGTCTCTTCACGTCTCTGTTGAGGCTTCTTTGAAGAAATTACAGACTTCTTATATTGATCTTCTGTACGTTCACTGGTGGGATTTCACTTGCTCTATCCCAGAGCTTATGCAATCTCTCAATGCTCTTGTTCTCGCCGGGAAGGTTCTTTACCTAGGCATCTCTGATACCCCAGCTTGGATCGTCTCTAAAGCAAATGAATACGCACGCCAAAACGGCTTCCGCCAATTCTCAGTCTACCAGGGACGCTGGTCCGCTGAATACCGTGACTTTGAGAGAGATATCATTCCCATGTGCGTTGCTGAAGGCATGGGTCTCGCACCATGGGGAGCTCTTGGCGGCGGAAACTTTAAGAGCGACGAGCAACGGAAGTCACAAGAAGGCCGGAAGATGGGCGAAGCTTCCGAAGCTGCCATCAAGATTAGCAGGGTGCTCGAAAAGATTGCTACTGCAAAGAAAGCACAGATTACTAGCGTTGCGCTCGCATACGTTATGCAGAAGACTCCCTACGTGTTCCCCATCGTTGGTGGACGTAAGATTGAGCATCTGAAAGGTAACATCGAGGGTTTATCATTGCAGCTTACTGAAGAAGAAATTGCGGAGATTGAGGGTGCGAATGCGTTTGACATTGGATTCCCGCAAAACTTCTTGGGTGGACCTAATGGCGTGAAGAGCCCGAGTGACATTTGGCTGATGAACATGGGCGGTTCTTTCGATTACCACGAGGCCCAAAAGGTATGTGAATAACTTCACTTTCCTCGACTTCCAAATGGGATTCGTTACTGACCTTACGATAGCCACTCGCCCCTCACAAGAAGTAGAAAAGTTCTATCGAGGATTAGCAAAATTCCCTTTTGCGATGGCATGTTGTATTAGAGCCAAGTCAATGAAGTCTTTCTTGTTAAAAATTGATACACTGTAGAAAAAGTGAAGTGACGTCCCATTGGCAACCCCAAACCCTGACTACTATTATGTAAGGATGTACCTATGGATGCCACTGTAAGCAGTAGACGATTGAAACAGTTTCTCACTGTTCTCTGTGTGTCAATCGCTTGTGGAATACCACGTGGGGAGTGGGGAGTGGTGAATAGGTAGGTAGGTAGGTACCTAGGTACCTACTAATAGGTGATGTATACTGTACGTAACGTTAATGGGGGGGCTAACTGTGCCTGTCTGCTGCTAGCCGCACCCGCACCCGCACCCGCAGCCACGAAATGCGATAGGGGCAGTAAACACAATAGTAACATTATTGTCAACAATGGATTGAGAGCTCAATAGCTCTTGTCTGGGGGCTCCCTCGCCAAGTTAAATCGCCTCTCAATCCCCCAAATCTCAAATTTGATCTCAGCATCGAACCAGAAACAACATCTACCTGCAGAGCACAGCACAGTAATCACAGTTCCTTCAGGTACCTGCTAATACGGCGGCACAAACTCGCTTTTGAGTCACCTACGCAGTACAGCGCTTCTCGAACCGCCTTAAGGCCCACGCGCTGATACAAACTCTGACCTGCCAACACAGCAACCTTCACCTAAACATCCACCCGATCAGATACCGACAGCTACAATGGATCACCTTTTCAGGCTCAAAGATACCTTGGTTGGTTATCTTTCTCCCTCAAAACGCCGTCGCACCGTTGGTCCTGGGACCCCCACCAGGGATGCGACGTCTCCTGAGTTGCCAATGTCTGCACCAGGTGGTCTTGCCAAACGAAGAATAAAGATAGTTCGCGAATACCATGTGCAACCATTTACGCCGACCAACACCAAAAAGTTTCCGGCTGGCTCGCGCAAGAGGGCTCGTGAAGATGATGACGAAGACGAGGAATATGACGGGCAGGAGGTTGAGGAGCCGATAGGGGTCGTCGAGGCCGAGGATGTAGATAAGGAGATGGTGTACGAAGTTGAAGAGGACTCGCAACAATTCCTTGCAGATTCCGATGACGAAGAAGGCTCTGAAGAGTCTGATGAACGCTCCGACGCGCATTCAATAGATTCAGACGATTCGGTCGATCCAGAAGAATCGGCATCACAACTTGTACAGAATGACGAAGATTTGACGGGAGAAATTGGCGATGACAATATTCTGGAGGCCGAGTCTGAACTCTCAGCGGAGGCTAAGGTTAAACTCTATCTCGAAAAACAAAAGCAACTCGAAACCATCAAAGGAAAGATTGATGATACGATCTCCAAGGGTGATTGGACCGAGGAAGAAAGCTTTCTGCTACAGAAGTTAGCTGCGCGTAGTTTTGAACCACTTCTACCAGCGGAGTGGCAGATCGATTTCAGAACCTGGCCGCATATACTCTTTACGCTGGACGATAAAAAGACTTTCATTAATTACAATTGTGCTTCAAGTTCCCGAGGTAAAGCTTATGTCGGTACCCATTCCTAAAGATCACGCTAACCCCATTGCAGGAGTTAGAGCATTACAATCACTCGTCGCTTTGGCAGGTCGTGTTCGAGACAAGAAGGCTGCAAATAGATCCGATGAGCGTTTGATGTTTATTGAAGTCAACCGTTATATAAAATGGTCACAAGATGATGGAGGGTATAGCAAGCTCCGCTTCATTCCAAACATCGTAGCCGTTGCAGGGCAGCCTGGCAAAACGCCCGACATGCTTTCGAGAGAAATCACTTCCCAAATGCAGTTCCTAGCTGGCGTGTATCGAAAGTCGCTTGAAATGCCACCTGCACGCCTGAACGAACTTGGTAAGAAGGAAATGTTCTATTCACGGACGCCTCCCGTCATATATGGAATCGTTATTGCGAACTCGCACACCATCTTTTGGACACTCGATTCTTCCAAGGTGGATGCGAAGCCGAAATTCATCTGGCATTTTGACTTTAGCGAGAAACATATGGATGTCTGGAATGCCATTGCCGTGGCTATCTTCGTAGTCATGGCTCGGAACTATATGATGTCGATCAAGCATGAGTTAGAGGAGGAGACTCAGGTTGAGAGTGACCCGGATCTATGAACTGGTAACGTCTGATTGATGTTAGAGGAGCCAAAGTTGGAGGATTCCAAAAAGGGCTGGTTGCACGATTGTTTTTTTCATGGAGTTGGATCAAATCAGTTCCAGCCTCTTTTGTTCATGGAAATGATATACCCATGGGGCTTCAAGCTCAGCAACGAGAATGTATGAATGATACCACGTTATAATCGGATTAGAGACCCTTTAGTATACACCTGTTGTCTCAATATATGGTCTCAGATTGCAATCAGAATGATGATTTTAGCGACACTCCTCCCGTAACTACTGCTTTGGAAGTTATGAACCACTTAAACCTACGAGCCACCAGCCGAATAGTGTTGAATTACTTAGGTCAAGAGTTTACTAGAGTTGATTGAAGTTGATTCTTGTACATTTTTAACACTTCACACTCAATACAATCACGCTCGCTTCGCTAACCAGGGTATCTAACTAAGCAGCAAACCAGACCAGCAGCTCAAAACACATTTTGTTTCTCGAAGCCACTGCCACCTAGAGAAGTAGCTTTATCCAGAATTATGAAGTCATCACCTTCCTCTGTCTCAAAAACCTCATCTTCAGCATCCTCTCCTTCGAGAGTTCGCCATTCAGTTATGGGTGATGGCATCCTACCGTGGTGCTGTAAACTTCCATCCTCCTCTGCTTCTGAAGTAGACATATCCTTCCTCTCATTCCAGCTTTGCCAATCAACCATCGTTCTTGCCGAGTTAAAAGCCTTAGTAGCATTCGTACCTGCCTTTGTAGCCGTCTGCATAAGTGCTCCACCATACGACTTAACAACTGGTTTCCCTCTTTTATTAGCATTGCGCAATAGTGATTGCAATGCCTCAGCAACAGAACCTAAAGGCCACCCATAAATACCCCAATTAGCATAATCGCCACCTAGAATTGCCACTTAAACTAAAATTAGGGAAATAATGAAATACTACGTAACCAACTCACCAGCATTAGGACCAGCCCCAGTCCAGCCTAACTCCAACAAGTCCTCAGCGCGAAAAGCTTTCGGGACAAGCCTAACAGTTCCTTCAGTCGAATTAATATTAAACAATGTCTGGCGCGGATTCTGCATCATCCATGTCTTGATAGCAGTTGGTAAAGCGTGATAATCGGCCCACATTTCTTGAACCTTCTCAATCGTTTCTTCGATCTGTTGGCTACTGACTGCTTTGGTTGTGATGAGCGCTGGATTGATGTGGGTTTCTTTGAATTGTGTGGTTTGTGCGAGGAAGGTATCGAAGTTTTGTTTTGCGGCGAGGTATTTGGTCGACATGTTGGCGTTGGTGGTGGTTTGGGGGTGGATGGTGAGATTGTTAGATGCCTAGGTCTCTTATTTGCTTTATTGCTATCTGTTATTTATCGCTTCGTCTTTGAGACTGAGGCTGGTGAGAAAGTCGATGCATTGACCGTCCCCTAATTCAAGTACAAGCGTGTTATGAATGATGAGATTGGTCCTTTCCCGTTTAGTTCCTAGGTTAATTTAGCCTTGCTAAAATTTGTTAGAAGGATTCGCTGAAGTTTAGTAAATGAATTAAGTGAATGATCTATAAGGCGAATGAGGTGAATGAGAAAGGGTACTAACTATCACCATTAACGCGGTTGAAACGATGTCAAAAGTTACAAAGCCTTGTCTTCATATTTAAGAGCATCTTGAGGAGGGTATTTTGCTCAAAACGAAAAATTCAGCTGCATCAAAATTCCATGCGGTTCATCTTATCGTGCCACTCATCAAATCTTCCTCATCTCTTAACATCCTTTCCATAAGCTCTTTGACCCTCAATGCTGTTGCCCACCCCGTTCCCGTATGCTGGAGGTGGAGCGCTGGTGCCCAATGCGACGGCATCAGGAGAATTTCTTCCACCGCTCATTGTGTCATCTATATATCTTCTTTGACTAGCCTCTTCCTCCTTCCGATTTTTGGCTGGCACTGTAACAACACCACCATCACCTCCTCCAACGATAAGCTCACCGCCTCCTCGTACCTTGCCTACGACCATGCCTTTGGCAACAGATTTGATGATGGCCTTACGAGAAACACCTGCGGCATCTATATACACAAGCCCGACGTTCTTAAACCCACCACCAAGATTCTTTGAAATCTCTCCGGCTTCCGGACCGTATTTATGACCTACAACAGTTGTTGCAGCGGTTGACGTTGATGCAAGCAGTTGTCGTCCTGCTTGGTCAATGCCATCAGCAATCGTTGAGAAAGCCATCATGCTTTTGTTCAATAGGCCTGGCTTGTAGTTATCTACTGGTTTACCATCTGGTCCAATTCCCCGGGTGGCCCTTTGACTCTGGCCTCGTCTTGCCATGGTTGCTCCCAGATTTTGAGCGTATTTGGTAACCTGTCCCACAGTTTTAGAACTTAATCCTGCAGCACCTTCAGAGAAAGTATTGATCTTCCGAATGCGTGCATGAGTAGTTGGCGTAAATGTCATCGGCTTCTCATTTGGCTTGATCTTGGTAGTGAGATTAGTAGCCTGACTTTGCAAGGTATTTGAGATGTAGCCAGAGCTTGTGACAATAAGTCGCGAAGCCATGGCTGCTTTTGAAACTAGCGTGGAGTTCTTATATGCTGGGTGCATTGACATTTCAAGGTATTCAGTTGACGCTGGCGAAACTCCGATGTTAAGCGAACCATCTTGAGGAAGCGTGATCTCGACTGGGTCTGTTAAAAAGTTAGTACGAAATCATATACATATCAAATTATCTTTACCTTTAGAGCCAGGTTTCATTTTACTATCTTCGACTACGTGGAAACCTTCCCCTAGCTCGCCTACCACGCTTCCATTCTCTTCGTCAATCAGGACAATTTGGCCGCCTGCATGAGCGCTGGAGCTGCCTGGAACATAAGCTTCTCCAGGCTTGTATTCGGAAGGGTTGTAAGCTGGTAGGGGCCCTGACTTCTCATTTGATATTGTGGCTTGGCGACGCACACCCTTTGGGGGAGGTGCACGCTCTAAGAAGGCTGTACATTGCGCAAGGATGGTCTCAAAGGTATCAACGTCTTCCTGTCGTACACCCTTCTCAGCGCGTAAACTGGGAAACTCAATGCGGGTAAAGGAGCCACTGTCAGGACCCAAGTCCCATCTCGGGATGAGATAGCTGTTGGGCGGTTGGTGGTAGATTTGAGTTGTTGCAGGTAGTGGAAGGTCGAGCTCGGGAGGCAGATGTAGGTGAAGATAGAAATCTTCTTCTGGGGCCTCGGAGCTTGGGTCGACAGAGGATAATCCTGCAAATGGCGACGAAGTCGGTACCATTAACAGCGATAAGGTCTGCGGGCCCGATGGGGTGAGGGATTCTTCCTTTCCATTCTCGATGTGGTATGCGTTTATGCCATTGACGGCATATAACAGCTTAGGATCCTTTCGCACATTAGGAACTCGTTGCTGTATGGTATAGGGGTTTTCATGAGTTTACATTATGCCCAGCAGACATGATGACGCCTGATTGTCTCTCTTGCGCGGTTGTTCGTCTTGCGTGCTACTCGAGTAGACACTAGACAGACCGTGGCTATGATAGAGAACTGAATATTAGAGATGAATTTTTTTTGAGTAGGGAATTTGAAAGAGAGATTGATGAGGAAGAGTTGACAAAAGACAGGAGCATATCTACCGTAGGGCCATCATCATCATACCTTGGGCGCTTGGAAGGTGGTGTTGGATGCCAAGAAGGTCTTGCGACAGTCCAATCGAAACGGAACCACTGTATAGCACAGCCACAACCACGGCCACAGCCACAGTCACATGTTGGCCACACAGGTGGCTCAAAGTCTACTACCTTACTCCGTACTGTGTAACGTCTTTTGCCTTTGAATAATAATAATGTGTTTCAGGGCAGGAGCAAGACCGAGACCCGTCTTGATACAAGAACATCAGCAGAACACGAATTAATGAATCCGGAACAGTACTTACAGTACGGTATGTGCACATGACGCCTTGAGGATTTATGTTTTAGGTGGTTGGTGGGTACCTACGGCGTAAAAGTACAGTACAATAATAATAATGGGCGCGAGGGGTTCTCCAGCTACCTACCACTCATATTCGTGGCCTGGAGTTCTGGGCCTGTTCTCGGTACTGTACATCGACGATGCGATGCTACCCAGACCAGTACTGTACTGCTTCGTACTCCCATTATTCTCTTGATCCTCTGCAAAGCCTGTGCTTCGTAGCATTTTATCGCATCAACATGGTCTGAGTCCTAATTACCTTCGTGATGACAATAAGACAGATCATATCACATCCTCTAAGATTGACGAGACCTGTTCTTTCCTGGTACCCGGATAGCTTTATTGGGAGGAGACACTTATCATCGATGACTTATTGATTTTAGATTTGCTGCACTCTTGCGCTGTACGGCTTTGTATGCCGACCGCATCAGTTGTCTGTCTATCATAGCGGCCAAGAGATTGACACGAATACGGAATAATGGAGATGGCCCACGAGTAAGAGCGCTTAGTGGAGCCTAGTTGCATTCGGTGCATTCACCCGGAAGGTCTCCCTTTCTCTCTCTCGCTCGCTCTCCCTCCCTCTCTCTCTGTCCCTCTCGCTTTGGCCTGCCCTGGCCTGTTGTCTTTGCTTCTTCCCCCCTGATACAACGGTACATGTACAGTAGTAGTAGCTTCTCCTCACCTGTGACCAGGTCGTCTACATGTGTTTGCTTCCTTTTTCCCCCACATGGCACGAAAGTGCGAAACGCCGCTCGCCACCTGTAGTATTTCTTTCTACATTCGTTGAGAGAAGAGAGAGAGAAAGAGAAAGTACGACGAGATGTCCTCTGCAGAATGGTTATTATTATTACTATTACTATTATTACTATTATTCTTATTCGTAGTGGTCCCACCTCCCACACACTGCGTAGGTCGTAGGTACCTGGGTCAGGCTTTCTTTCTCGTAGGCAGCGCGTGTAGGTCGGTAGTACAAAAAATGACCAGCACGGCTTTCGGAGTGCTAGTAGCCGTACGCGGGCCGAACATACGGTAGGCTATGGGGAGCGAGAGGAGGGGGGGGGAATCTTCAGTCCAAGACAGGCTTGGTCACTAACCGTACTGGCACTACTGACTGGCCCGTTCTCTGCGCGCGAGAGGTCTCCATAACCCCCCAATCTCCATCCCGAGCCCAAAATCAAAAATACCACACTACTTACTGCTCTCTCCAATCCTCCGCCCGCCTCCTCCTCTCCTCCTCCTCTTCCTGCCGTGAATACACCCTCCACACACACACACACCCTCTACACCCTCTACACCCTCTTCTTCTTACCTTGTCCCTCACTCACCCTCACTGCATCACATTCCCACGGCCTCAATTCCTGTCTCGATGCGCCCGTTGCTTTCCTCTTGCGCCTTTGTCAACGGCCGCTTGTGAATGCTGCTGCAACTGCTCACCAAAAGCATATTGGACGGCATCCTGCCTGCATGCCTCCATTTAATTCGCTTTCACATCACTTGTTACCCCCAGTAGCACAACCATCTCCTTTGCAGCTGTCCACACCACGCATTCTTCACAACTCCTTTTGCTCGCCATCCCACAACCTGCAGCATCCCATTCTCATCCTCATCAATTCCTCCTAGGCCATTATCCCTTCCCAGCCTGGCCGTACTGACTCCGTCCTCTCCCGTCAACATATCTACCTCCCATCCCCCAAGCCCCGGGTCGATGCCCTCTCCGCACTCTCTAGCTGCGATCCTCTCGCCCTCAACCCCAGCTGAATCAAACATTTCAACAGCTGGTGTCTCGCGCGCATCTACTCCCAAACGCGCTCATTCCGAAGCCTTCTCCCCACCTGAGCAGCCTTATCTCCACCCCAATTCTCCAGACCACAACCGATCCGGTCAATCGAGCGCGCCCAGCCCAAGCACTTTTGGCAGCAGTGGTGTACCAGCGGATGAGGGGAGCGGTGGTGCCCTAAGAGGTGGGCAGGAGGAGAAGAAAAAGATGGCCCGTTCCAGTATCGCTTGCGCAAGATGTAGGCGGAGCAAAGTCAAATGTAAACATTCATCTCCATGGTCCTCCAGATTATTCACGAGAGCTTACGTTTTGTACAGGTGTGAATAATGGCCCAGATTCCAAATGCAAGTCCTGTGAGGCCAGCGGTCGAGAGTGTACATATCCGTCGCCATCAGGCCTGACAACTACTCCAAAACGAACAGAACCCAGCACAGGCGTCAAAGCCGAAGAAGGGGAAAACAAGAAGCGGGTAAGAAAGACTGATGATGGTGCGCGGAGAAACAGCCATCGCTCAGGGGAAGATGCCCTTAATTCACCTGTATTGACGGCGAAGACCTGGACGGAAGTTTACCAAATCTTCAATCAAAATTTCTCAACCGAAATGTCCTTTTTGCATTACGAGTTATTCAGAGACTGCCGTCAGATTGCAACCCCCCGCGATATCGTGGGTCCCGCAACCGCTGATCATGAAGGTGCAAGACTTCTGCTCTTAGGAGTATTGGCCTTGACTGCCCAATATCATCCTGGACTAGTTCAACATCACTCTCCCAACCACCCTATGGGTGCAAGTGAATACTTTGCTTCTGCATTGGTGAATTCAAACGGACTGTCCGGTTACCACCGTCTTGTGCCGTCTCTTCACCGCACCCAGGCTCTTCTCATGCTTACGCTTCATGAATGGGGTCAAGCAAAGGGCACTAGAGCCTGGGTTCATCTTGGGGATGCCATTCGGTTGGCCGAGTTGATGCACCTTCCGTTTGAGGATGATGTTGATCGAAATATCAAAGATGAGAAGGACACATCGCCGGCTCTTACATCAACTGAGAAGGAGATCAGGAGACGCACTATGTGGAGTTGTTTCATCATGGATAGTATGCTTTCAGCTGGAAAGTATAGAATCAAGATGATTCAGTTGGAGAATATGAAGTTGCAACTTCCTCGCTACAATGATGCCTTCTCGTTTGTGCGCAAAGGGCCTGTGGAATACCTGGATGATGATTATATTACCCCGGACTCGGGAAATGGCGACGACGAGGTATTGAGTAGATACATCCGCGTGATAGAGTTATGGGGTAGAGTTTACAAGTGGAGCTACAATGGTGGTCGCCGAAAAGAAACGGTACCTCCCTGGGACGAGAAGTCAACTTTCCACCGATTAAATCAACGACTTTGCGAGTTTGATGCGGCTTTACCAAAGGATCTGAAGTTTACTCAAGAGCATCTCACAGCCTACTTCCGGCCTACCGTTCACAACGGCTCTACATATGTACTTATGCATACATTGCGGTTGCTTTGTCTTGTCTTACTGCATCGGGAATGGGTCCCATACGCACCAGTTCTTTGCAATAAACCAGTCGGTCCACTGGATGAACCGACCTTTCCGCCAGACAAATATGATATTCCTGATGGGTTCTGGGAGGAAAGTGCGGAAATTCTCTTCAAATCGGGGAGAGACATTGTGGAGATTATTAAGACCTCGCTGGAAAGAGAAGATGCAGTGTTACCGCAATCGACGTTGATTGTGCAGGCTCTGTACATCGCGGCTTTCACTGGTGTCTATTCGAATCATTTTCCACATATGGACACACGTAGATACATGTGCCGTCCAGACCAAGACATGGAGCCTGGTGGCGATGGTTATTCAGGCATGACGATCAAAATTCTTAAAGAGATGAGCCATAGATCGCAGATGGCAACTCATCATCTTCTCCTGACTAAAGATTGGAATGAGCAGTTTAAAAAAACGAAACTCAAGTTCGAATTGAAGGCAGGGGAAGCAAGCGGGGGTGGCTTACAGGAGTATATGTCTTTGGAAAGGGAACTCAACGACCTTGGCAATCTTGACATTAACCGCGGCTCGCCAGATGAGTCGATCGATAGCTCACGAGGCAGACCCCTTGATGGCGCACCATCAAGCGCTGATGGGGATGCGATGCAAGGCGTCGATAGCTTGTCACTCCCACGCCTGAATGGAAATGGACCGACATGGGCTACGGTTAACATGCCAAATCAGTCCGTCGAGGCCGAAGATAGGGCAAGATCCAACGCTCAAGGTGCGAGCGGGTTTCCATACGGATACCAGAGTTCTCAACCGTCTCCGAACGCAAACCCACGTCTTACACACCCAAACAGCGGTGACTCGCGTGCTGGACTTCCCTCTCCCTATGGTCATGGACGTCTACCAGATATCAACACTCATGGTGGGAGTTATCAAAGAGCGAACCAGCAGATCATTCTGCCGCCTATGCAACACTCAAAAGCCGCCATGGCACCGCCAAGCACACAATCTGTACATTCGGCACCTCCTGGTTATGGTTTTCTTATGGATAGCGATATGTTTCCATTGGTTAAACAGGAGGAGGCCATTTGTTCGGGACTGGCTTCCCGTGAAGATTTTTCGGGCATATTCAGCGACGGATGGGATCATGTTGGGGAACCACATCGAAGTTTAATCCAAGCGTGGGAGAATTATTAAAGATGGCCTTCCATTCCTGTGTTGAAAGCACCAGGAGGGCCACAGATTACTCACTCGGTAGGACTGAAAGGCTGGCTATCTGGCGTTATGATATTTTTAACATGTCTCATGGATACCTGTCATACTGAGCTAGAGGTCATTCTATTGTGGGGGGTGTTCTGGGGCCAAGGCAATTTGGGGAGCAATTTACATGTCTGTTACGATTCTTCTTACTACCATTCTTTTATGGAGACCTCTATTTGATAAGTGGAGGGTCATTCGTGCAAACAACTCTTCTTGCCATCTTCCAGGAGATGAGAAAATGGAATGGAACTTGGAACAGGGAGGGTCGGCGAGTCCGAGAAGGAAGGAAGGCAAGGGCGTGGTTTTCAAACATGGTATAATCTAGGTTACTTTCATAAAGTGCGTGCACAGAGAGAGATGGAAATGATGACGGCCGAAATGAATCGAATAACAAATCGAAACTTGGGGCGGATTTTAATGTATCAATTCAAAATAGCAAACTCTTGAACATCTATATATTATTATTATTACATTAGTATTATTACTATTAACTTAAGAGTCAACATGTCTTACTGTAAGAACATGAAGTGTTGAGCAGGTAGATACCCGAGACAAATAACTAGACTGAAAACTACTCCATCAAAGGTCTCCAAAGAATTTTAGAAATGCGGTAGAATTGTAATAACCTCTTGTTTAAAAGCCTAACAATCCATGCGTACGTGTGCACTCTGTTGAAGACACCCCAATATCGTCGCGATTGACCGCAGGCCACATTGGTCTTGTTTCTATCAGATCTTCGATGGTCTCTTGATTCTTTTTTCACATGCGTAACTTAGGAGACTCAATTCCAGGTTCGAGAAACCGATCTAGTTGCTTTGCCAGAAATTATCACAAGCTTTGAACGATCTATAGTTTGCATGGAGCGTGTAAAGGGATGGATAAATGTATCATCAAACACAAGGAATGGTAAGAGGAATGACATGATTGAGACGGCTCGTTCATTCATTACTCTATGAGGCGGTTGATATATATATATATATGTATGTATGTGCAATGTGCAAATAAATGAATAAGAAAAATAAAACAGAGGGATCATAATAGCGATCGGGGTCTGCACACAATGCAATCCCATGCTGTAATACTCCGGGCGCCTTGGACCTTTCCTTATCCATGTTGACTATGCTCCCAGGAAACTCCCATTAATATGCTACCTACCCGGTTCCCAACCATACTCCAAAATCCTACCTAAGTCCGATTTCCTGTACTGCTGAACTGTAATATCATAACTGACTCTGGCCATTAAATTCCGATTATCCACTGAGAGGATATTGTACTGTCTCCAACTGATAGCTGTTGCTGCCATAAAATACTCTTTACATAAGATCTTTTATCGTTAATTCTCAGTCTCATGTCTACTGAGCCTCAACTGGACTGGCGAATCTAAGAGGTGAACCTCTCTGCTGGTCTTTTTCTTTTGTAGAACTCGCCGAATTACGTCGTTTGAACAGGTCCACCATGGCTCTGGGACCAACAAATTCGACATCCATCTTCAAAGGTGTAAGAGGAAGTCCGACCTGCCGGATGTGTTTGGGCTTCGTATGGAATCGACGTTTGATGCAGTCATCAGTCAAGGCGATCAGGCCGGTGGCGACAATAACACTATAGTTTCATGGTTAGTCTAGGATCTTAAAACGCCCTCCTGATGGGTGAACTTACTCAGCTACGTCAGTGAGTGCCTCCACAACGCTGTTGTCGCTGATCCACATTGAGCAGGGAGGCACCCATCCACCGGCAGCATCTTCATCCCGCATCTCAGTTGGCGATCGTAATTCGGGCACAATATGTGCAACGGCATTGTTGTTATCCTCTTTAAATAGATGATACGAGACAGCTTTTCCATCGCCATCCTTCTCTACAACGCGTTTCCAGGTGTAAATGTGGCCCCAGTACTCGAATTCGTAGCGCTTTTTTGAGTGTGTGCCCCGTCGTTTGACGTCCACTTGGGCGTAATTCGAGAATTCCAACTTTGTAGTATTGGTAGGCATAGCTATCGAGGATGACTTCACCTTCGTCTCCATGAACGAGGAAAGATCATCTGCGTCAACGTCATCTTCATTCGAGCCATAGCCACTATCTTGCCTTGTCACAGCCTTGGAACTCTTATTGCTTTTCGTACTGTGACCTGAATGGCCAGTGGGAGTGCGCTTCAGTTCTGGCTTTCCACGAATGCTCGCTAGCGCGTTGCTCATGGATCGCTGGATACCAGCGCGTTCTGCTGCAGGTTTTGAGAACTTTCGACTCGAGTGACAAACTTCTCGTCCTGAATCTCGGCAGTACCTACGAAGGGAGAATTCTCTAGCTTTGAGGTCATGCATGCGCATGTGGAAAAGTTGAACATTCTCCTTACATGGTCCTGATCCTACTTCAGTATCAACTCGAAGGTTCATATTCCCATCATAGGTGGTATCATCGTGACGAATAAACAACCTTCTTGTTGACGGGAAGAATTCGGCGAAGTCTGTTGGAGTTGACGGTCGTAGGTCATGCTCGGGCACCTCCTTATAGTTGCTGTACTCTGGCATGAGATAGTCCCGGTCTACCTCTTCTGGTTCTTCATAGAGCAATTCTTGTGACGCCACTGTGGAAGCATAGGTCTCGGTCGACGAGCGGGGATAATAGGTTGTGGCGGGGGATAAACTATCATCGATCAAGCTGCTGCCGAAGTACGGTTTCCCTTGCGTCGGCCTATCCGTTGCAGCGTTGTAGAAAGAGGGTCTGCTGTATATGGAGGTTGGAGCGGTACTATGAGAGACATGGGAGTCGTCGCTGCGACTCGATGCTCTACTGCACGAGCTGGGGTCGGTGTTGTGTCGTTTCACTGTGGTAGGCATCTTGGCGGAGTGGTTTTGAGGAAGTGGTAGTATGCGGGGGCGAGTGGCGGTCAGATTGAGTTGATGATATTCGAAGGTCGTAATGTTGTATTACTATAAAGGCGAGCTGAAGGACGTGTCGGAGAAGTATTAACTCTTCGGCAGAAGCAATCAATTACAATTAGTACTTGAATATTCCATGGTGAAATGCGATTCTTATATAGCAACTTGTTCGGTGCAAAGGCGTGTGGAGTTTGCTGGAATGTGTATGATTTGGCATCGATGGACAACGATTATGAATATCGGCGGTGGGGGGTGAAACTATTCAACAAGTTTGTAGGTAGTAGGTAGTATGTATGATGGTGGGTGAAGAAAGAACGATTTGATTCTGCGATGGAGATGTGGAGTGGTAGGTAGTAGTAGGGTGAGTTGAGGTGGGATGCTTTGTGGTGAAGACGGGAAGAAGTGGAGGAGGAGGAGGAGGATGAAGGATACGCGTGGAGGGGTTGCTTCACTTAGTAGTAGTACGTACGGTACGAAGGCTGTAAGAACCACTTTTTTACCGCAGGCATATTACATGTACTGGCTGGTGTACAAGAAGAAAAAAAGTTGGTGGTCTTGAGCATGCCACTGTGGTCAAGCCACCACGCTCATCAAACCCTAACTCTGCCAGAGAACCCGATTTCTGACAACTTCCCTCCCCGATTGGCACGAGTCTTCAGGGAAAGTTCAGGCCCATCCCAAGCCCAGCCTTTGCACCCAGCATGGACCGCCGCTGCCGACTGACCATTCATGAGAAACTTCTGCAATATGACATCTCCAATGGCGTTGGGCCTCACATTTCTGTTGACTTGTCACATTACACGTTCCCCCTTGGTGATGAGAGTTCTGTACTTCGTACTCTACTACCTGCTACTACTCCAGTCGCTCGCTAGTTGCCAGTTGCCAGTTGCCAATTGCCAATAATTGCCATTCGCCCGTCTCCCTCTACATTATTATTCTGCCTTGGTGGTGCCCAACGTCTTTCCGCCGTTTCCGCCCTTCTACTGTTCTTCGTACACACAGTCATTCGGGCGTGGCACCCATTATTATTCCTTCGCGTTGATGTGCCAGCCTCATCTCATCCATACGATATGGACACGAATAGCATCTCTTCCGCGACCTGAAGCCTTCACGACAATGCGCCCAGGCGAGGAAGGGGAAGGTTGTCAACTTTGCTGACTACCACTCTATCCGCAGCTAAAAGTTCAGGTGGTGGCCCAAATATAGCCAATGGCAGTATCCTGCATGCGGAGCGCTTCCATGCAAAAACCATCACTCAAACAAGTCGAATCAGATTCGGTTCCAACAAATCTCGGAATCCAAGAAGCTTTCGCACCAGCCACAGATTCCGAGGATTACCACTGCTACTGTACAAGATTCATGGACATCAGCATTCCCCCCCCTTCCCCTCCCCTCCCTCTCTCAGTTATGTACCTACAGTTCTTGTACTGTACCCGTACGCAGGCTCATGTGAAGATGATCACCCGTTCACCTGGGGGCGCGTAGAATTCTCTCTCGCTGTTACAGCCAACAGCCGTTTCAATTCTCCTGGCAATCCCTATCATGCGCACAATAAATTTGGGACGAGTCGAGTGACCATGGAACTAAGAAGTTTTTTTTTTTTTCAAAAGTCAATTTGGAGTCTGGACCAAAATCGCCGATGAGGCAGAACCAGCTCCTGAGTCTTGAAAGTTGACTTCTGCCAACACTTCCCAGTCCCTCAGTGCAAACGTAGGTCGAGGCCATAATAGACCAGACGTGCTCAGGACATTGAATGGCTCAAAGGAGCAAGATAACTTAGGTAGGGATAATATTTCTCACGAATTGCAGAGGTTGCGACCTCTGTATGGTCAAAAAAGGCTGCAGCTAGTACGGATAGCGAAAGCAGTCCTTGTGGCATCTCCTCATTCGATTCGGCCCTGCAAGAGATGTTGCCGCGGACGTATCAGCACGTGCATGCTTTGGCCCATGACTTCTACTGTAAGTCTTTGGCCCAACGGCATATCTCGTGGAGAAAATTGTAGTCTTACTTCGTACAACTACTGTACATTAATTTACCTGTGAGGCTGAGCTACGCTGTACTCGTAGTCGTCGTCTCAAACCGTTTCAAACTCGTTTTCCGCTCTCTAACTTGGCACATCCACTCTTGCGATGGTTCGTGTTCCTGACAGCAGACTGTCTCACCGCGAGAGGCGATGAGATCCTACGATCCCTTCGCAAAATTCCGTGCCACGGCCTATGGGCAGACCCGGAAGCACCCTAAAAGCCATCCGCAAGCTCCTTTCATTGGCAACGGACGGTCTGCAGTGGTTCGCCAGGTGGTGTTGTTGTTGTTGTTGTTGGACAATGGACAGTCTGCAAGCCAGAAGATCTGTTGTGCTGCCGCACATTTATTTGGTGTACCTACCATAACTCTACGTAACTGTATGGCTTACATGCGGGGTAGGCCTCTCCTCAGAGGCTCAAGCCAGCCTGTCACAGTTGCTTTTCTCGAGCTGTCCAGCAAATTTTTTCAATTGGCTGCCACCTCTCACTTTCATCCCACGTTCTACTCGAGGACATCGCCGAGAGACTGAACGTTTCCGGAAAGATCCTGTCGCTTCATAATTCCAGGCGTTATTCAGCAGCCTTACAAATTGCCCGAGAAATACGTCTTCCTGTACAGATTACTGTTTATCCGTCAATGCCCAACCTTTGTCAAAGGCCATCTTTCATTTCCGTCATATTATTTTTGTCACTTTTCAGCATAGCCTTCTCTAGAAGGGACTGCCTCTGTACTCCGCATGCAATGCACCAACGTCGACTTCCCCTTTTTTCTTACGTATGTCTGGCTGTTGGGTCTTTGATGCAGGATGAAGTGACCTTTCAAAGACGGTGAAAAAACATCATCCTACAATGATTTCTCCACATGTCACAAGGTGCCATTTTACACCACAAACCATTGCGTACCGCCGTGTTTCAATCAATGCTACAGTATGACATATGCAGTTTAGGTAGCGCTGGTTAAAACGTTGGAGAGGAAGTAAATATTGAACAACGCTTTTGTTCCATGATATCACCCAGCTTCATTTAGAACTCGTTGATGAAATGAAGAATTTGGTCATTGCATAGGGTCATTAATAGTCCAAAATACTCAGGCAAGGGACGTCATGCAATGCATAATGAATAAATATACGGAACGCAAATCCAATTGAGTTATATTAGCAATACATCACTTCCTTTTTGCGATAGGTTTGGTTAGTTCAGTAGTGCGCTGTCCACACAAATCTGTGTCCCTGATATACCCTCAATTTTCCAATCCCATCCTCCTTGCGGAATGATTATTCGTCGCTGTCGAACTGCTACTTATTGCAGATTCTTTTACAAAACAATCCAACACAACAATCTCAGTTTCCACCAGTTTTCAATCCTACCATTCAAAAGAGAACCGTCATCTCTGAATGCAGGAACGATAACGATGTGATTTAGTGATTTTCACGATGGTAATATTCCATAACATTGAGCAAATGCGACTATGTCTACTCTCTAGAAAGGCGAAACGAGAGTTGCTTATATATCGAATTGTATAAAACTTGAAACCATTAAAGAGAAAACGGACCCTAGGGAAGGGGGTAGTACTGTAAGAGTTCAATTTTTTTTGTTCCAGCAATCTACTTTCTTGTGTGAAAACAAGCAGTTCAGCCTGGAGATAGGCAAATGACGCGTTATTCGTTTTGCTTGTCATCATTTTCAGCAACTTGGTGACTAACTTATTTCAATAGTAGGTTAAGCTATAGTACTCGTTTCTAAACCTGTTCTCTTATATAAGCCTAGTGATGGAACGAAGAACATCTTTGAGCGCAGATCTCCATGCCATAGTGCTCAAAGGATACATGTGGTCTCACTGAACCGAAGTACATTGAGGTGAAATCTGGAGATCGCATGTAACTTCTAACACATTCACAAAAGTGAAGTATATAATCAAGGTTAATCATGCTCCCAGTCCCAGACAAGAATAGTATGTTAAGTATTACGCTCCCGCTGCGACTCCTATCTTAGCTACCGTCCCTCTAAACATTGTAGCGGCAACGACTATGCTCGAGCAAGAGGAAAACCAGCCTCTTCAGTCATGTTTATATGTGCGAGCTCTGGGTATATTATCACTAAGCATAGTAGGAGTTTATATGCGGCTGTAAGTTTTGTTAAATACTTCATCACTTGTTTAGATGCCCTTAGATTAATGGAATAGAAGGGGTTGCACACCTGTCCCCTAGGATTGAACATCGTCTACTTCATAGAAGAAAGTCTTTAGCTAGCATAAATACAATTTATTGCTCTTTGCTTGGTTTAAATATCTAATACGGCTTCTATCTTTAGGGATTGTGTTGTTAAACGTCTTTAA
>JAJONI010000401.1:0-25258 GCA_022190145.1 Pezicula rhizophila
CAATAACTCTTTAACACTTTCTTACATGTCCTCTCACATCTTTATCCTACCATTTCAGTTCTGTATTGGATTATCAATATCTAGAACACTTAGGTTCGATAATTTATTCCACTTCGCATAGATAGATTGATTAAGTCTCTGCCTCTAGAGCTTCTACATTGTTTTCTTCGTTCTACCAACCATGCACTGTCAATCTTCCTCGTCATACAGAGCTATAAGCCAATTCTTCTCATTTTATTTAATGCCCACAATACTTCCTGTCTTGTTTTCAAAGGCTACTTTCAACTTCAAGACTGTTCGATAGGGGGTTTGCAAAACTGAGGGTCACCCTCCTGCCTAGTGTGACTCAATATACGTATTTTCAGCATCCCAGTATTAGAAATGCGCACCTTGGGGACGCTGAAGCGAGCTTAAGCGAGACATTTTTGACCAGGGGGGTGACCCTCAGTTCTGCAAACCCCCTATCGTTCAAGGTATGTTTCGCTGACTTATATGTCTTCCATGTACTTAGCTCTGAGGTTGTTAGTCTGCCATACCGCATCCAGCTGTGCGTCATATCTGTAATACTATCCAGAGAAAGCTGGTGGTAGAGTTAAATTCATGTCGAGGAAAGTCCTCCGTACCTAGGAAATAAAAAATAGGGGTCGAGGCGAGGCGAAGCGAAGCGACTCAGCTACCCCTGTCCAAAAGCTTGGCATCGCGTCTCCCTCTTCGGTCCTCAACGCGATTAAATGATAATGTTCCACAACCACAAAACTCCAGCACAACGCCAGGACCTCCCTCCCCTCTATCTCCTCTCCACTGACGCCGATCTCAATCCCTATTCTCGATACGCCGTGCCTCCTTCAACATTGCTGTATACAGCTTCCCTTCGGTTCTAACCCCCTAATTTCTGCGCTCTTCAACCACCATGACCGACACACTACACAACGCGCCAATAGTCCTTGATAATGGATCAGGCACAATACGAGCTGGATTTGCAGGAGATGATCTTCCAAAGTGCTATTTTCCATCGTTTGTCGGCAGACCAAAACATTTGCGGGTATTAGCGGGCGCATTAGAAGGAGAGGTGTTCATTGGAGATAGAGCACAGGAATTGAGAGGCTTGTTGAAGATCAAATACCCGCTGGAACATGGCATTGTTACGGATTGGGATGATATGGAGAAGATATGGGAGTGGGTTTACGGCGAGGGGCTGAAGACGCTGAGTGAAGAGGTAGGCCGCCAATGTTTTGTTGTTGCACGCTGCTGTCCTCTTGAATTTAAGCTTTGGGCTGAAAATCATCATCATTCGCTGGCCTGATCAATATATATTCCTCCTCGGAGCTGACATACTATTTTAGCATCCAGTGCTTCTCACAGAACCGCCACTCAATCCTAGGAGTAATCGTGACACGGCTGCCCAAATCCTATTCGAAACCTTCAACGTACCAGCACTCTATACATCAATTCAAGCAGTACTGTCCCTGTACGCTTCCGGGCGAACGACGGGGATAGTCCTTGATGCGGGGGATGGAGTGTCACACGCCGTACCTGTCTACGAAGGATTTGCTATGCCTAGCTCAATACGCAGGATAGATGTTGCTGGCAGAGACGTTACAGAGTATATGCAGACACTATTACGGAAATCAGGCTATGTGTTCCATACCAGTGCCGAAAAGGAAGTCGTGAGAATGATCAAAGAGAAGGTCAGCTATGTTGCATCAGATCCTAAGAAAGAAGAGAAGGAATGGGCGGCCACGAAGATGGGGGAGGGAAAAGCGGTTGAGTATCAATTGCCGGATGGAAATAAAATTAAAGTGAGCGGTACCTTGATATTTTCATGATTGAGTACTGACCTTGAAAATCAGATTGGGGCTGAACGCTTCCGTGCTCCTGAGATTCTGTTCGATCCTGAAATCATTGGGCTTGAGTATCCAGGTATCCATCAAATTGTTGTTGATGCTATCAACAGAACTGATCTCGACCTTCGAAAATCCCTGTTCGGAAACATTGTCCTTTCTGGAGGTAGCACATTAACAAAGGGCTTTGGTGACAGATTGTTGCACGAAGTACAGAGGTTAGCCGTGAAGGATATGAGGATCAAGATCTTTGCGCCACCAGAGAGAAAGTATTCGACTTGGATTGGAGGTAGTATTCTAGCAGGTCTAAGCACTTTCAGAAAGGTGAGAACTTGGTTTCAAAATTTATGAACCCTTCGCAGGAACAGAAACTGACTTGACTTTAGATGTGGGTCAGTATCGATGACTGGCATGAGAACCCAGATATCATCCATACCAAGTTGACGTAGTCGGCTGGCAGCCCTTCGCCATTCCACGTCCATCTCATTTCGGCCTCAAACCTTGGCTCTTCCAGCTTGCTCAAGAAACTGAGCACTAATAATCCTAGCTGGGCGTAATATGTCTCTCTGAGAATATTTCGAGTTCTAGTCACGGGAATCGTCGCTAGCGACTCGCTATTTACCACTTGATCCCCCTATCACATCAATTGGACTCCAGATCTGGACAACATGCAGCGTGGAGTTTCTGTTACATTACACCAGTTTCCTAACTGCCTTATCTTCCTTTTGGTGCGGCCACACCAAGATACTGTTATCTTATGGCATTTAGCAGTATCACGTCACGATCTGCATATCTCGCCCAACTTGCCATCATTTCAAGGTGGCTCGTCATTTAGGGTTAGGTCGGTGTAAATTTTGTCACGAAAAAATGGTGGATGGCATATCAAGCTTCAATGGATTGTACAAAAAGCCTCAGACGCCTGTAAGAAGACTAAGACATAATTAATGATACCCAATACCATTTCGTAATCCAAGAACAGACTAGTCTTCCTATGTCGTTAGTAAATCATACGAAGGCTTCGTTTGAGTAGCAATGAGCGTCGCACAATGCAGAGGCCTTATTCACTCACCGACATTCTCAAATATCCTAGATTCTGCAGTCCGGATGCCCTATTTGCTATACGGAGCTCAACGGCAAGCCGAAACTTGCCAAAGCATAAGACCACATGGCTGAGGATGCCCCTCTCTTGCCCTGACAGTGTAATATGACAGGTCGTCTATGACAACTTGTACCTCAACCCGCATCACAGGAGTTACTTCTTACTACTACGATCCGCGGCCAGCGTCGCTCTGTAGCGGCTAGGTTGTCGCAGAGCTGGGCATGTGGTATATCCTCCTTTTTCCCGGCCGGGAGTACAAGTACAAAAACACCCTTCCCCATTGACCGCTGCTTCACACCATGTTCCGTGCCTGAACCCCCTACGAATACCAAGGGAACACAGGTATTATTCTCATATTCTAACATATACGTATCACAACAGCGTTGCTCTTTGCTTCTCTTACCAAGAGAATCATAGCACAGAGACCTTTCAGGACAAGACTCGCAAAGTAGACATATCATCCATCCCGCGAAATATTTCCGATATCGCCGAATTACAAACGACTCAGGGTAAGTAAGTGTCTAAAGCAACGTATCTTGTCAAAAAAGTAACTACACCAACCAAAGCACATCGCATATAGCACTGTTCTATGTAGTGCGTGATAGGAATAGGAGTACGCCGCTGAAGGTGGGTGAACAGGGTCCGACTGACCATCTTCAGAACCATACCAGCCATGGAACTCATCCCACCGTTACTCAATGGTGTCTTCATTGTCCTTGCTACTTAGCAATGTAACAATGTTCTCCAGAATGTCCCGTCCTGGGACAGCATCAATCAGCTGTGCAGTCGCATCTTGCCCTGTCCTTGACACTTCGGCGAAGTCCTTGCACCAGCTCTCGTTCAGGCTGTTTGCTCATCAGGCCAGCAAGCAATCCAGCACATCGCCATCGTCTATTTGATAGCACGTGGTGCAACATTGACTAGTTATGAACTTGGTGATCGGCTTAAGGACTTCAACTCTTTGTCTCTCCTTTTTGCTCGTACCATCGGCCCTTCTTTCAATTCATGGACCGTTGTGCCGTTTCGAAACGGACGTTGTGCCACCGCCAGCACTCAAATATTTGAGATTATCTTCGCCCTCGAATCCACCAATAGACAGCAACCAGAACGTGACCTCTTTTACATCGGACATACCTCCGGGGATCGCTTCGTGGCTCCTTTATATGCTCTTTACCACAATGGCAATAATGACTCAAATAACATGGAGATGAGAATGTTGTATCCTGCTGAGCGAAAACGCAGATGGAGAAGGGGACGGGGAACGGGACATGCAAAATAAAGATTGCACATTATACGAGGCTGATTGATTGACCTTCTTGTTGAAGTAAGGTGCCCTGCCTGTATTCTGCGCAGCGATCTGATTTTGCATGCACCAATGCAAAACTAAGTGTGCCGTTTCGCTCATCCGATTTGTCGCTGTGGAACGTAATACAGGAACACATTTTCAGCCCAACAGAGCCCGGGGGTATGGGATAAGTGGGGTCTTGTTGCTATTTCATTGCGTGGTATTGTGTATAGAGATGTCAGAGTCAACGTACTGATCATTAGCTTCATGCAGTTGTAACTAACTGACTGGAAGTTAGTGTGGCGAAAGACAAGAGAAGTTCAACAAGAAAATGGGACAAAAAGCTTCATCATTGGGTCGATCATCATAGCGAGTTCGGAAAACAAAGCTACAATTGAGACGATTCTTTGTAGTACAACTCATGGCCAGCATACATACCCTTTTCAGCCGGCGGCAACTTGGGCTGCATCCGGGGCAAGATCCGAGAAGGGAACAAGCAGAGAACACCTGGTACATCCACGCTTGTTTCCAAAAGCTTTTCCATGGCAGAAGAACACCCAAACTTACTATCTCCTCCGGTCGTATTCCAGCACGCAAAAAGGTTACAACCGAATACCGCCCAACAGCCGAAAAGCCTTCAAGTCTGTTCAGCAGAAACACAGAAAATACCACCAACCCAGAAGCTACATCCCGAGTCATTGACGGGATCCATAGCTTTGTTGTCCACCACTAGGTCGCATTTGAGATCCTCCAGAACACCCATCGGTGTCTCCTGAGTGAGTTTTGTACCCATTGGCATAGCAACCTGAGCTTCTAGGTGTTGTACAGCGAGAGCATGGGGACCAGACTGTTCCAGTTTGTAGACAGAATTTGCAACTTAGCACCCTGCGAAGTAAATTATTATGGGGATTTCTCAGTAAGGCTGTGAGATGGAAAAGATCCTATCCATACATTCTCGGGTGAGCACCGCATTCGCCACAAGTACATGCGACTTGACCGTTTATACAGCAGCAGTCGGATTGTTGTTCCGAGTATTGAGGCATGTTTTTTTTAAATATAGAAATAGTTTGGGTTGGTTGGTGTAGAAATAAATGTGTGTGGTGTGTACTGAGTGATATGAAGCTGATAGATAGCTTTAGGCTTGTCGCCAAAGAGTCGAGAAGAGAGCAAGAGACCGCGTTATTTTGGAACCGTAACTTAAAACAATGAAGATAAACGGGGGGAGGCGGGGGGGGGACGTGAAAGATACCTTATATAGAAAATGGGAATCTCCCTATGTCAGGTTTCGAAGCAACAGACCAGACGATATCACATCATCTTGTGTTCCTCAAGATCCAAGAAATCCACAAAGGATTATGGAGGATGATGGCCTGTGTGCCCATTGATGAAGTGTCTGCTGCTACCCAGCCAGCAGGATAGCAGGATGGATGGATGGATGGAAACACAAGAAATAATAGCTAACAATAAGTACTACTAACTAGTACCATACAAGCACCATCCAGTAGAGTACAGTACAGTCCATCACATCCAAACGGAAGGAAGCCTAAACCTTATCCAAAATATACCTCACCGCTCCCAACGCTGGTAGCCCACCACACGCAACTTCAAGATCAAAGATAAATAAATCATTGGAAGGTGACCACGTGTATGCTTGTACATACATTGCAGGAACCATTCTAGTGGAAACTAGGTCTGCTGATGGTATGATAGTGATGATAAATGATTCATCCTAGGTATCCGTTTGAACGGTAATCAAAGCCGCCACGAGTCTCCTATCAATGGCCTGCATGCTCACAGGCGAGACAAGGCAACCGCAAATAACTAACTATCTTGCAGGGGGTGTTAGGGGTTAGGGGTTGGGGGAGGGGGGAGGCTCCAACATAAAAAGCTTCCAGCTTACTTAGATCCGCTACTAGCTATCTACCAAGCTAAGCGAGAGGAAATCCAGACCGACATTTTGATGTAAGATGGGTGACTGCGGTAAGAAGATCCTACAGTACCTTCTTACAAATAGAGGAAAGACCCAAATATCGTGAAACATGAAGAAGGGGAAGCAGGAGATAGCTGGCGGAGTCCAAGCTTTCCGAGTGTGCCTCGTGGCTTCTCGTCACCGTGTGGTAGTTAGTCTCTTGGAGGTTTATTGGGGGTTAGGAAGTTCATGCGAACCCAAGTATTGTGATTGACATGATATGATTGATGGCTTGACGCTTGCCGACGCGCTACCTTAGGCTATACTTCCGATATTTCAAATCCAATTGCAAGTCTTTTTTCTTCTTGAATTGTAATTGGTAATCAAGCGATGACAATTTCCAGTACCACCTCACGCGGCCCTGAGAACCACAGAATTGGAACTTGGAGGTGTTGAACGTTCGTTGTCAAGTCTCATTTACCAATCGGCAAGCTCGCTTAGGACTTAGTAACCGTAACACAACATCCAGCTTCTAGAACCACTAAGAATATTTGAAAAAAGCCGTCAGTCCCTGACCCTGAGAAACCGATGGTTTGTTTCGCAAACAAGGTACAGCATCTTGGTGACAGTGTGTGTGGTTTTCAAGGAAGAATTCGGTGAGGAGTCATTAAAGGGGAGAGCATGAATGCTGCACAGCTTATGCAGTGAATTAAGGCCAGGAAAGCCACTATTTAATATATAAAGTCTGTACCATAAACTGGCATCGCGCCGACCGCCGGAATGATTGCAATTATTTGTATACCTTGGGTATTTTACGGTTCTGTGGGGATAGTGAGAGATGCAAGTTGAAAGACTGCACGAGCTCTCCCAACTGTCTACGTTAGCGCCGCACTCGGATGGATCTATGCTATAATATCATTCATTTTGGAGTTTAAAATTCTGGGCTGATAAGCGGCTAAGGCCATCTGTGCGGGCTACTGCATCTTACCTCTGTACCCATCCGTTGAAGATGATACATCTCAGCTTAAGGTTATAACGGCTTTTCGGCAAAGACTTGATAGATTCAAAGGTGCCCCTTGAGATCATGAGACTTCATTTCCGCCGATGTAGTCTGCCTTGTAAACATGGTCATTTTATTTGTGCAATTAATTTGGAAGTAGAGAGAAATTAGTGTTCCCCGATCGGCTGGCTTCACAAACTCGTGACGTTTACAACTACTCCCACCAATACCAAATTTGAGACAATTGGTGACACATGGTATCTATGTAAAGAACTACTCATTCGCTGCTGGAACTTAAGCCTAAAAAGCTGAAAACATGATGTTGAGGCCATTGTAATCGGAATCCTAAGCGCCATCCTTGAGAGCGCCGAAATGCACAAAGGAAATCCTCTGAAACCTCCCCCAAAAGTTGTCCTTGCAATTAACTCCCCCATCAGAGAGCCCGTAAGGCGCTCCTTGTCCTTGTACCGAAATAATCCTCCCAAATCCCGAATCCATGAAAATACGTGTGCTGACCTTCCTGTTCGACACCAAATCAATTCGATGAATCATACTTCTACCAATAGCGGCATAACTAAGAAGTTCACAGGAACTCTGGAGCGGTTGCGACAAGAATAGAGAATAATCCAGCGGTGGCAGCAGCCCCTCCAAGAGCAATATAACCAACTCTTTCCATATATTTCCGCATTCTCTTTGCTGGTCGCTGTTCAGTAGTGTTCGCCGCAGCCATATGGTTGATGGATGGGCGAATTTCATTATCAGCTTGAGGTGTTGATGTAGTCATGTCTTGTTCTTGGACGTTTGAAGCAGACTTGGATTCGTTTATCCGACCAGGAATTCTACTTGACCCTGATTGACTCGATACTTCTGCAGAAGGTGTAGAAGATGCCCATTCCTGGATTTCCTTCTCAACAACATCTGAAATATTATCGGCCTTTCGCTTTAAGCTCTGAGGCTTTTGAATGGCGGAGGAACTATCGATGATATCATGGATGCTGAGTCTACGGACTTGCTGTGCTGGTGTCGACTGGTTGACCTGGTTCGCGGCGGCCAGTGCTTTACTCTCATTATACATTGCCGCGCTTGTCATGTCGAGCTCTGGACTAATACTACGTCCCAAGGCAGAAGATGACGATAAAAGGGGAGCCATGTCTAGAGAGTCCAATTTCCCCGCTGTCGGTGACATTAGCGGAGATGTGTAAACGCCACTGGTAAAAAACCTACAATAGTCATAGTCCATAGAAAAACTCTGATTCCGGATCGTCGTGTCACCCAATGGCTTCTTCATAGGAACAAATGTAGAAGCTGTTTCGTCGTCGAGAGGGGTCACCTCCATCGTCTCGTTGTGCGCCTGTCTTAGACCAGGAAGGCTCGCGGGTGGGCATGTCACTCCTACTTCAAACTTAGCACGGTTACTCTCTCGAGCCTCGAAGTAGGCTTGCTTGCCAAATCGTTCACCAAGACGCTGAAGAGAAGTAACCTTACGCCAGTTTTCAGTCGGCAAGTAGTGGACTTTGACAGAGTTAACAGGATATTCAAGCATGGTATCCTGGCGAGCAGAGGTCTTGACCATTGCTGCATCAGACGGACTTGGACGCCTATGAATGGAATTGCCTTGCAGTTGAGCGCCAGCTATCAGTGGTGACGGGATATCAGAAGTCGGGGTGACAGGTTCTGGCATATTTGCGGCGGCGAGTAGAGCTGAGAAAAGAGGGCGTTCGTTTGAGAAGCTGACGTGCTTCGATGGCTCGTCCGTCTCTTGAACACTGGCATCTGAAAAGCCTTGTCTGGCTGCGTTCTCACCTTCCTCATGTTCAGACGACTCCTCAAAAAGCTCCCGAATACCTGTGGCCCCAACATCAGTGAGGCAAAGCTCGCTTTGGCTTTCATTCTCTTCAAGTACATCCTCGGATGGCTCAACAACGTCGTGAGTGCTGGATCCGGAAGCCTGTGTGCTCAGCCGATGAATATGCTCAGAGTGAGAGGGAAGGTCTGTTCGGTGCATGCTATGCGAAGGAGATGGTAATTCCAGTTCATGTTCATCGTAGTCAACGCTAGGAACAATGCCATCCTCGTTCTCGCTGTAGAAGCCAAGCTCGGATGTGTCATGCTCTGAGGAAAGATGTGCGGAATCTACATCGTCTGAAGAATAGTCAGACTCAACGATTGAGCCTTCCTCATCAGAATCACTCTCATCAATTATGACCGTAGTCTTATTTTCTATGGATTCTTCCTCGTTGCAAAGATCAACAACAGCTTTGTCCTCTAAATTGATGGCGTTTTGTTGAGCTGGTGCTTCTCTGTTGGTTGGCTTGGTACCGGATTCGACATTCTCTGAATCATCTTGTGTGAGATCAATCGGGTCTGAGGCAATGGATGCTTTGACTGGAGACTTCCCGGTCGAAACACTCTCCTCACTGGAATCATCCTCCATCTCGTCCACCCCATACATCTCCTCGTCACTGAACTCTTGATCATCTTCTATGTCCGATGACTCTGGGAATGCAAATGTGTTGGCCGTGGAGGACCTATTAGAACAATAGATTAGATTGTGTATGACTGCGAGAATATATAGATGGACAATACTTACTTCCATGCCGAGGTTTCGTAGTTGATCCTGAAGCCAACTGCTGGAAAAGACTCAGGACCCCGTGATACTTCAGCACCGAAAACCACGTTGTCGCCATCCTTGAAGGTTTGCGCTTCCTTGGGTGGTAGCTGACGGTTGTTAAGGAATGTTCCATGCATAGAGCCAATATCCTTGAGTGTCACAGTCTAGAGCATGTCAGCAGGTATATCTAGGAGCGGGTGAGTATCTTTCCTACATTGTTTTCCATGCTCAGCTCAATCTCCGCATGGTTGCGGGACATAACAGGGCTATCGAACCAGGCGTTATCTATGGCTCCCATCAAACCCTTACTCAGACTCTTTGAAGCACGACCGACTTGTATGGTCCTCTTCTCCGGGGTAAGATGCAAAAATCGTTTGGGAGGAAAGACTTCGTTATTTAAGGCCGTGAGTGTGATGTTCACTAATGTCGTTAGCTCTGAGTTCATAATATTAAGTTCTAGCCAGGTCTAGCAGAAGGCCAGGCAGCAATAACCAGTTCGATAGCAAGAAATTTGCGAGTAAAGGACCAGCCGCAACTTTTGCGTCAAGTGACAGCAGATGAGATATTCTAGAACGGCTTGCTGCGAATATTCTGTCGTCAAGTCCAAGAATCCCATTCAAGCCGACTCCGGCGGCGGCAGTAGCCTTGCGTGTACAGCACGATAAGGGGAAATGATATGGGCAACAAGACGCACCTTGAACAGCCATGGCGACGGGAAGAAAGTGTGTAAAGAGTGTTTAATCAAGACGGACGAGTATCGTTGCTCGACTGGGGAATAAGATTCGTTGCAAAAGGGTCTCGAGTGAATGAGATGAGCAAGTAGGTAGGTAGCCGCGACGTTGGATCGTGAAACACCGGCACGGCTGTGGTCCACGACTTTATATGAGTTCCTCAAAACCTGCGGAGAGGGCGAGGCAGGCCGAGTAGGTTCTAGCTGTTGCAGTGGCAGAACAAAGGTGTCAAAGTGAAGTTGTTTGTCGTGGTTGGCCGTGAAGTGAATGAATAATGGATGAGTCGATGGGAAGGAGGTCGAACAAGTAGGCAACCCCTCCCTCTGGTGTCTGAGCTAGGATTATCGCGATAAGCTCTAGGCTGCCCCACAGTGCAGTCCAGCTACAATATTACAATATTACCACCTATTGCACTGTACAAATGGACTACGAAATTTGCGTTTGAACAACGGGAAATGATTTCTCTAGTTTCTCTAATATCTATTTGTTTGAGAAGTAGCCCATACTCTAAAGGCCCTAGTACAAAGCTCCTTAGAGTCGGCATAGGCTATCTTCGTAGCATTATCGTACATCCCTCCCTCCCATACAGCACCATATCGGAGTTCCCCAATCGTCGTCATACTTGGCTCGTGGCACCTAGATAAAGCGGCCACGTTCAAGTACTTGCTGGACTTTTACAGTAGTGCCACTGAAAACCCAATTACAACCCAATCAATAGGCACTTAAATTAAAAGATTTACTCTTTTACACTGACTCCGTTTGAGTGTTTTCAAACCGTATTTCAAGATAGGTATCTGAGTCTTGAATCTACGTTACCTTAAGCAAGGTATCTTAACTAGCAGACGAACTGCTTTGGAGTGCCATTCTTCCACCGCCGCCAGCTCAGCACCAGCTAAACTAAGATTAGCCTCGCTGAGTAGTGGAGCGGCGCCGCGAGCGGGGGATCTCCATCCAGAAGCGCAAGAAAACCTGGAAGACAGGACAAGGCTGCTGATAATAAGAACACGACATTTCAAGTCCAACAAAAATCCCTATTGATAGCCCTATCACCACTCACCTGGTGACAACAATAAGATTCATTTCTCTCTCATTTTTCCCACCTGGATGCTTCATAAGTTCTTTGACTCTTAGCTGTGCTCGTACTCGGTTTGATTCCCAATTACCTAGGTGACGCTTACGATTAGGGCTTCTTGCCATTTGAACTGATCCAACATAAGAGCCCATGTATTTACCACAGACATCCGATCTCTCTCTGTATACACACCATCACCGAACCACATAACACTCTTCGCTCGCCGATTCATCGACTCCATAGAAATACATAAAGATCAAGTTTCGACCTTCGAAGCGCCATCCTTTGACAACTCACCTGCTTGCTTGGCTTCTGCGCACGAGCGACAGAATAAAGCATACTTCTAAGATCATATTTCTATCTCTATTCGCCATGCGTGATCTCAGGCGCCGGGCTCTCGAGAGCCATAAGACTGTGTCGAGGAAGGCGAAGGCGAAGGTGGATAAAGCATCGCGTACCTCTTCAGCGGCAAATTCAAGGAATGCAAGTAGACATGCCTCTGACGACGAAGACAGTAATGCCAGTGACAGTACAAATTTCAGGCTAGTAAGAACCAATCATAGCTATATACCATAACTAACAAAACTAGCACCGGGTCGTTTGGGGACATCGCCATAACGGACCTCCTACTCGTTGATGAACAAGAAGATGACGACGAAACGTTCGCAGAATGGAAACAAAAAGTGAGCGACCGAAGCGAGGAAATCATAGACCGAAAACGAACCAGCGTTCAGAGTAGGGAAGCGACTTTGGAAGCGTGGGTGCATCTTCTCAGAAGCAATTTCGCAAGGGATGAAATTCAAAGCAAGACCTCGGAGTTGTTGCCCTCAATGCTGAAAAGTATTAAGGCTGAGAGCAGCGAGAAGGAGACATGCTTCGCGTTAAAGGGTATGTCCGGATCTGTTCTCAATATAAAAATAATAAATTTATACTGATCGATCTCAATTTAGCTGTTGAAATTACTATTGCTACTATGCAGTCAGATACTGTTTACGAGGTCGTGTTTAAAGTGCTCAAGAATTCATATACCCACTCTGAGTCCCCCAGCATCAAAACTGCGGCTATACATTCCCTCGGGACTGCCGCAATGTTAGGTGGGGCTTCCGAGGAAGAAATCGAAGAAATCATGGATCATCTGTTAGAAATAATCGAGTCGGATGGCACCTCGATAGAGGCCGAAGATAATGGTGAGGTCGTAGCTGCCGCTATTGAAGAATGGGCTTTACTGGCTACCTTTGTTGAGGACATGGAGGATAAAACAGAGGAAGCTATGGAAGTCTTCGTAGGACAGCTTGAGAGCAGTGATGTGGGTGTTCAGGTTGCTTCTGGGGAGGCTATTGCGCTTCTATTCGAAAAGAGTTACACCGAAAGAGAAGAATTCGATGCACCTGCCACAGAAATAGAAGAAGGCGACGCAAACTTTGTCAAACGCTACGAAGTTTACCGACAACGAAATCAGTTGATGGGTATGCTCTCGCAGCTGGCAAAAGAAGCATCGAAGAGCATTTCGAAGAAGAAACGGCAAACATTACATGTTAGTTTTCGGGACATACTCAGTACAGTCGAAATCCCAACTCGGGGGCCAAGATACTCTAAGGCCGTCGATGCAGAAACTGGGCAGGAATATGGTTCAAGAATGATACTTGGACTCCCACAGGGCTCTATGAAAATTGATAAATGGTGGAAGTTGCATAGGCTTCAAGCCCTGAAAAGAATTCTGGGTGCAGGGCTCCTCAATCACTATATGAACAATGAGGCGGTCTTCGATGTTCTTCCATACACCAAACCTCAAGATACCTTCGATCTTCTTATGAGCGAGCACCACTAGCAGTTGACAATCGACGCATGTGATGGTGTGGTGACTTACTGGTGGTACGTTTCAAGTCTTCCTGACCTGCGCTCTTTGGAGGGTTTCAACCAGCATATCATGTCCGCATACAAGTATAGAATTCGCGCACTTGGCATTAGCGGATTGGGAGCATTGGAAAACGATATTGCGTCAACATTGACTTATGAGAAGACAAAGAGAACTATTTTATTTGCTTTTTGTGCTAGTTACAGGATACAACTACAGTACTCACCTCTAGCTGAGACCAACGACTAAAAAGTTAGATGTTTATAGATACTAGTAATTTCAAGATATTTTAAGCTCTCTAAGCCTTGTCGTAGGCTCTTGCGTTGGATGCTTTACATGAAGACCGCTCCTTCAGAAACAAGAAATTCTCATACCGAGATCAGCCTGAAAACTTGACCGCATCAGTGTATTGCACTGCTTAAGGGTTGTTACGATCAAGCGCTACAGTTTTAATGACAACTGAGAACTGGTTGAATTATTGGATTAACTTTGGACTTGGTATTTTGAATTATGAGGGTTAAGTGCAATAATTTAAATTGGCATGTTCCCTCCCGGTTGTTGAGTAAGTTACCCACCCACCCCACCTACCTAGTGAGCGCAACAGATCTTAGCTCGTAAGCTACTTTTACTTTCAAAAAAAGAAAAAAAGAAAAAAAGAAAAATAGAATACATTCCAGAGATAGCAGTCTTGTGAATGCTTAATGTAATCACCATGTTTCTGCCTCTTCAGGAGGCTGAAAATCCGGGATGGCCTCACTTTGTTCCCTTCGTACTTTGCCATTTTGCAGTGATGACTCCAACTGCATTCATTATTGTCTCTGGTGCCTGATCAACCATCGTATTGACAGTCATCGTTGCTTAGGCAACGCCGTTTCAGAAATAGATTTTCAAGCTCTCCACTCGTTTACATAGGGTAAGCATAGCTCCCGACAATCCCTGCCGTGAGGTCTGGGAATATCAAAATGCTTTGATAGCCAGATGATAACTAAGTCGGGAGTACATTATAGTACATTATCCTGTACTCTCCAAAGAGAATTTGTTCCAATTCAAAAACACAAAACAAAAAAAATTGCCCTCGTCGCTACCCGCCGTCAGAAGAGGGGTTCTTTCCTCACAGTCTGCTGATTCTGGCCAAAGTAAATCTTGTGAACCGACATGCGTCTCGATGCACAGCGCAAGTAGCCGAGACGCGGAGTGCAAGCTGACTGGTCTTTCGAGTTCATTAGGGGCGAATGAAAACACTGCCACTGACTGCACCATGAGCTGCAGTTCCCGCCACCTGCAGTTGGAAGCAGCTGATGATGGGCGGTGCCGTTTGTAATTTATTTGATCCTTCTATAGGTACCTTAGAGAACGAAAACCCGAGGCAGTGAGGACTAGCGACGCCATTCATGGTCAATGCTCCTGTCCATGATAAGCAAGAAGAAAAAAAACGAGAAAGAAGGGTCCTATAACAAAATAATGTTGAGCGCCACGGTTTAGGTCTCATTTCCAGTTCCAATATCTTTTTCGAGTACATGCGGTTCACCTCTTCTGCACACGGAAGAGAGAGCAAACGTACGAAAGTACATCAAACATCAATTCCGTGATGCTATTTGTCCCCTTCAGTTGGCTAAATTCTGGCAAACTCACGCTTTTCGCTTGTGATTGGCTATCAACAAACCTGGCTTGACAACGCAGAGACTCTCAGTACATCCCGGGGCCCTCTCTTTCATAATACCGTTTCTATTGATCGCATCGCAGCCCTCCTCTACATGATCACAATTCGAATTTAAGGTATCCTTGATGTTCATACCAAGTGCCATTATCTCTCCTCCCAGCCTGCGCGACGGAAGGTGAGGTTCAAGGGGCATCTCTGTAGGGCTCTCAGGACGCGTTGAGGACTGAGCCTTTTTATTATCCCCAGCCTTCCGATATTTACACATCTCAGCCGCAACGAATGCGACCTCACTTGTAATGCAGCCTTAATAATTTCATAGACGAGCTTTGAGTCGCCAGTATGGGTGTCGAATCGCGAAGATCTGCTCCACCTCTCCCTGCGCCAACAGAGACAGACAGCACAGTCGGTAACACCGAACTTGGATCAAAAGTTACAGAGAAGAGTACATACAGTCTGCCAGAAGACGGAACACCAGTCACAATATCAACACGGCGGAAGAAACACGATAAGGACGGTCACGGTGGCCTGACTTCGAACAAGTCGCAGACCTCATTGTTAATTGAGTACTTCGAGGGCGGCAAAGGCAGTCAAGCTGAATCTAGGCGGCCCTCTGTCCGAGTCAAAGTTACGCCGTCCTCGAAAAGTAGAAGTCGTTCTGCAAATGATCATATCCAGATCACCGAAAGAAAAGGCACGCGCAAGCCATCCTACACTAAACGGATTCAATTATCTCCAAATATAAAATCAGGCGAAGGCGACGGTGACGACAAGTCGCTGAGCTCTTACGCTTCAGCCACAGAAGAATCAAACCTTTCACAAAGACCAATTGAGGTTGAAATCATGCCCCGAAGACATGGAAGCCCTCTCATCCCTACTGGGGAAAGCAGTGCGAAATATATACAAAATGTAAACGCCTCCGACATTTCTTCCATGCCCGCTGATAGCTTCCTCGATGGCAAATCACGATCGCCTGAACGGAAACGAAGTCGAAGCTTAACAAGAGGCGAAGTATTAGCGGCTGACGCAGCTGCTGGTCTGGTTGCCGGAGAAGTTGCAGATAAACTACGAACACCATCACGTCGCCGAAGTCGAAGTCTTAGCCGCGAGCGGATTGTTGCACAAAAGGCTGTCGAAAAGGTTCGGGGCGAGAAGTCTGAGCGACGACGTAAACACCGTGACAGGAGCAGAAGCGTCAGCAATAGTGAACTTGCAGAAGGTATCAAGTCTCCTCGCCGGAGGTCAAGTCGAAGTCATCATGACGAGTCAATGCTCACCGCTGCGGACTCAAGCCTCCTCAGTTCGCAAAGTCGGAGATCTGGTGATCAATACTCCTTCCGTTCTGGAACATCTAAGTCTTCAATCAACAATCCCAAACTACTCGAGACAGTCGAGGATGCTATCCGTCGACTTATCCTCCCTGAATTGACAGCTTTGAAGAGAGAACAAAGCAAGCATGCAAGCCGCGACAAAGACCGCAGAGGATCTATCACGTCTGGAAGCGCCGTCTCCAGAGATTCAAGGGATGAATCAGTCAGTGGAAGACGGTTGTCAGGTCGGGCGAGTGGCACCGACCTTTCGGCACGACCAGCTGCGAATGTTAGTAACGAAGAAAATATCCCTGGAACTCCTAAGCGTCGCAAGGATAGAAAAAGCGAACGCACAGTATTGGATGATTCTCCTCGTAGTTTTGAGAGGGGTGGTTCAGAAGATACTGTCATCCAAGACGGAAAGGTAAAAAAGAAAAGAAGCAGTGACAAACATCAAGGAATTGAGGCAGCAGCGGTGGGGGCAGGACTAGGAGCACTAACAGCTGCAGCGCTCAACAACCATCAATCCAAGGAGTCTCTAGATGAAAAGAAGGAACGCCGGAGACGCAGAACAAAAAGTCGTAGCCGAAGTGATGTCGCCGAGAACTATGAGGAGCATCACAAAGAAGTCCCACCGATGCCTCTTATGAGTGACATCAATACATCTGAACTTACTAGAAGCTCCATCTTGTCAGCAGAGACCGAGCGACCGCATTCAGCCAGCGAAGAACATCTCAACCGTGCGACACCTATTCGGGAGGTATCGCGAGGTGTTCTTTCTCCGTCAGAACGAACTCCAACACGAACACCAATCGCTTTGCAACAAGGACTAGGAACTCAACACTCCAACTTTTCACGTGGTAATCTTAGCCTACATAGTCAGAACAGTGAACAGCAGCTACAGGGTCAAGAATACGAATTAGACGAGCATGGTCGCAAGGTACCCATGAACGAACCCCGTTCTAAACATTCAAATGAGTATCTGGAAGAGGGTCACGATCAAGGACGCTCTTACGCACTGGATGCAGGTCTTGCTGGCGCTTCGGCTGGCGCAGGATTAGGTCTACACCATAATGAAGGCGATCAGCATGATCCCGATTTGGCCGAGGAGGAACCACAATATCGTTATTACCAAAGTCACCAAGAAGTTCCTCCGCCATTGCGCTATGTACCTTATGGTCATGAACGACGTGGTCTAAGCCCTATTCAGAGCGTTTCTGGATTCACCGAGGGCGAAGAATACGACCAGAAACAAACGGATTCGAGATTGACACAAAGCACAGGTTCATATTCTTCTCTGAACCGATCTCCTCAAAATAGGAACTCGGCAAGATCAATTAGATCCATGGATTCAACTGGCAACGTGCACCACAATCCTCATGATTTTGCCGAGGTTCGTCAAGGAGGGCTTACAGATTCAGAATTGACTCAAGATGCAGATGGAGAGTATTGGGAGGAGCAGCACAGAGAAAATGATCGAAACAGGGATCTAGATGGGTCAGACAGCTACCGAAGCTCTGATCCACGCATCGACTACAAGCACATGACGAACTACACCGATGATAGTATGGACGCTCCAGGTTTGGACCGCGTTGCTGCTGGCCAGAACGTCCGCGGCGGACTGAGCGCGAATCCAGACTATGTTCACACACCAATTGCTGTAGAATCTGCAGTTGCGTCCCTCATCAATGCTTCAGAACTAACTGGTGGATCCGGTTACTCTAGCAACAATGGTCAGTACGATAGGAGGGCATCCTATGCTTCATATGAGGATGGATCAGAGCAACAATTCACTAGCCGTGGCAATAGCCCTGTAAAGCAGAACATCCCACATCATCCATCCTATGATCCCGACGACTTGGGCGAATTAAGCCAATACAGAAGCAGAGATAACAGTCCTACTAAGCATGTTTCAGAATACGAATTGGATGAACATGGACGGAAGGTTGCAATGCCTAAGTATGGAAGTTCCCAAACAGCAGAAAAAGCTGGTTTAGCAGGAATTGCTGCTGGTGCCGCGGCTGCTGTCCTTGCTGGACGGAAGAACAAGAAATCATCTGCAGACGATATCAAATATGAAGATCGCCTCGAGACAACCGGGGCTCCTTTGCAAAGGTCCTTCAAAGATCGAGCTGCAGGAGGTATTCCTTCTCCTCGTCACAGCATTGACGCTCTAAGCGACGCGACTAGTCAAGAGCAATACCAAATGGGTGCCAGCGGAATCCCAGATAAGCGCCATCCTATGCCAGAAATCGGCTACGGTGATACTAGTTCGGATGTGACGACGAATCCATCTATCATTCAAGGACCCATCGGTGGATCGCAGCAAGAAAACAGAGATCACTGGCCAGGTCATCCCACCCCAGAACATCAAAAGTCATCTCACGCAGGTAGTCGTGACCGAAAAAGTGATTCTGCTCTCAAGTCTGCAGAAGCTGCTGTCCTTGAAGCCGCAGCAAGTGCAGGAACTGTAGCCGCGGTTGCAAACCACAGTAGAGAAGCAAGCCAAGATCACGACGATGAGTGGCAGCGGACATCTGGCGATCGCAAACGTGATACTCTTGTGACTAATCCATGGGAAGGGACGAGTCCAATCGCGGCTCTTGGAGAAGGATTAGACCGTGACTTGCTTGGCCAAGGCGATTATCAAGGAGCCAATCATGACTTTGGTTCAAAAATAGACTATCAGTCTGGCAGTCCCATGGCGATGGCTAAGGACGAGGGCTACATTTCATCTGCGCCAAATGCTCGCTCCCCTGGCGCTCGTACGCCAGAACCAAGGGCGAAGGGTGTTGGCTTTATTGATCAAGATATTGGGAGCGCTACCGAGGCTGTAGCCGGCGGTGACCCCTTTTATACTCCAAAGCACTCACGGCATCTCAGTGGTATGTCTCATGGTATGGGCTCACCACTTTACGACAGTGCGACTGGGAATGGCATTGATCGAATTCAATCGAAAGATATTGTGGCTTTGATGGACCACGTAAGTCTCCAGGTATTATCCATTTTGAGTTTGTCTACTAACACTCTCCATAGCTCACTGTTCGTGATGCCCAACGAAGCGCTCGTGATACGGAGATACTCGTCACCCTTGTCAGGGCTGCTACAGAGATGCGGAATTCTTTTGAGGACATGAAGCGTTTACTTGCAGATACCGAAGATGTCATAATCACTGAGGTGCAACAAAATACTGACAAGTCTGTCCAAAAAGCAATTAATGGGCCAAGACCACAACCACAAAGTGCTCCTAGGTCTCTGAGACAAAGTTCTAATGACGAGATGTTCGAAGACATTCCCACAAAGAGAAGAAATGTCTTCCGTAGAGCTTTGAAGGGCCTCAGCATGCGGAGCAACAACGACCTCGGTAAAATTGAAGATATGTTAGTTCAATTACTTGGAGAGGTGGAAGGTCTTAAGGTCGCTCAAGGTCTCAAACCCAGTGGAACGTATGATGATCTCAGACAAGAAGGCAATTATGAGAATGATCGAGGATACGAACCTGAAGGCAATGCTGGTTCCACTACTGCTAGTCACGGAAGCCAATCTGGCCATCTTTCTCTGTCATTGTCATCACGAGGTGCAAATGCAGCTAGACCATTTGATGGCCGGAAGTTCTCGGATCATCGTATCAGTACTGTACCCGAAGGCGACGAAGAGGAGATGGATCGACGAGATGATGAAATCGATGCTCACGAGCAAGCCGTTCTTGACAATCAGTTCGAGAACAACGAGCGACTGCTCACACCTACGCGAGAGAACTTCCGTGGCGGATCTGTTCCCCTTGATACTCCTCCCCAACAATATGTTGCTCCCGCTTCTGTCAGTAACGAGAATACACCGAAGACAAATACGGACAAGAGCAAGAAGCATAAGTCCAGCAGTTCCTCTGGATGGATTCCTAAGGTTTCGCGATGGTCTGAGACGACTGCATCAACAGTATTTAGAGGTTTCCGGAGCAGTGGAAGAAGCAGCGGTCGGAAAGACAATGACCAATTTGCAGAGCCGCCGTCGAGGTCTGAATCAGATCTTGGTAATTACGATGACCACGACCCCTATGGTGATGACAAGCTCCATTCTGGGTATTCACAAGATCAACTTCAACACTATGACCAAGGACTGATGTCTTTGTTGCCACCTGAAGATCCGAAATACAAGGCGCATCGCAACTCCCTAAACCTCCAGCATCCACAACCTCGTCCCGGTCATCAATACCAGACAGATCTTGAAACTCAGGCGCAGTCCTACAATACTGCCCCTCTGTCACCAAAGTCCGCCGATTGGGGCTCTTCAACCAGCATCAACCGCCTGCCAGCACCACAGACTAACCGCTATAGCAATGGTACAAATACTACTGGGGGTGGGAATTTTTCACCCATCTCTGACGGTGGCTACTCGAACAATTCAGCACGCGCTCCAGCAAGGCCACCTAAAGAGCCAATCGTCCCAGAGATCCCGCCAAAGGTCAAACCAAATAAGCTCCAGAAGCCAAGCCCTCTGAGTAACGAGCATATTTCCCCAGACAACGCTTATGGCAGTGTATCTTCTCCTCGGACAATGTCCGGTGCACTCGGCGTGCCAGGTCGAAAACCCACTGGTCCCAGGAGTATGAGTTCAGCTTCCAAGAACGGAGAATTGAACAGAGATGAAACAGTAATTCGGCGAAACCCAAATAGAGGTAAGTTATCTCTGTCCGTTCTAGTCACAATTATATATTTTACTAACTTTTTAGACACATTTGGCACAGTGGCCAGCAACCATAGCGGCGAATCGGAGACATTCTAAAACGGAACGTGACGAATATTTGGAATGAAGCTAATGCCGCGGTTTTTGCATCTTTGGGATATGCTATTGGCATATGACAACTATGACTTCTTTTGTGTCTATTTTAAGGCATATAGATGAGAACTTGGATGATTCGAGGACTGAATGATGATGGAATGATGATTAATGATATGACCTTTATACCTTTTCCCTGCACTCCCCACGCCTATTTCATACAAAAAAGCCGGCATTGCCTCAGGAACGTAGTTGAGCTGGGTGTGGGATTATGCATTGTAGCGTTCTAATAGATATACCTTTTTGTTTGCTGCTTATACTCACCTTGATGTGCTTCATGAAACTTGTCTTTAGGCGGAGAAAGTGGTACACCTAGGCACCAAGACAAATACTTCCAAATATCCTTATGGAGAGTGCCATATTGCCATGCTTACTGCTTTAAGCTGACTGACCCCATAGCATTTGAGACATAGCAACCTGACACCAAATCAACTTCGCCGGATCAGGTAACTGAAGAACTGACTACATACAGCACCTAAGATAACACTCACTCATCATCACGGAGAGTTTGCAAGTTGAGAGGATGTATGGATAAGGATTTGGTTCAAATATTAATGTGTGAGTGTGTGCGTTGACTTATGTTGTACAATGGAAGAAGAATCCTTGGAAATAATAGGCGTTGCGATTATCGAGTATCGCACTGTTTAGATTCATAGTAATTTTGGTGCGAAAGTCCTTGTCTTGCAAGGTCAGGGTGTGTCGTGAATCGGTAGTCGGTAGTTGAAATATGTCGTACAGTTGGTATATCGTCTATCTAGGGATGTGTCTAAAGAATGATTGCATCACGAAGGTACACGTTTGTTACCAGCACTGTGAGTGTGCCCAAAAATTCCGGTGTATTTTGCGCCATTTCAAGTTGCTCTCAAGTTTTGGAGTTTGTGTTGCAAGTCTTTCATTCATCTGGATGAACCTCGATAGAACCCTTAAGTATCTCGCTTAGAAGCTAGTATTTGGACCCATATCGCGGTACTTCATACACCTTACCCAGTAACCACATTTAACATCCAAGGATCAACATTCAAGCTTCTGCTTCCGTCGGAAAACCATGTCAGTTTGCTGCATGTATATTAATTTACGTTATAGCCCCTCCTGCTCACTTCGCAAATTGTTCTCATCACTAGATAAAACATCGTTCTTCTATTAGGCTGTGCAAAAACGAGTAGTGTCATATGAGGTACGAATGTCACGGAGTAAATACTAAATAGAAGGATTTGGCTTTTAAAATTGCGGGCCGCCTATACCGGCTTTTGCAGAGAATAGGGTTCAAGGAGGGGTTAGAAATGCGACCTGCAGGCTTCAGCATATGTACCCGTACATATTCCGTAGGTTCCTCAAGGAGCAAGTTAGAGCAAACAGTTTATGAGTTGGTGTTCACACGTTAGCCGATTGGCAGGACAGAACTCATATGCGAAAGCGCACCTCTCCCATGTAAACCCACCAATAAACATACACGTTCGTTCATATGCGAAATGCTTCATAATAGATTGTTAAAAGGAAACACGGAAGAACTTTTGCAATTTAATCCATTTTCAACTCCTGAAATGAAAGTGTACTATACTATTTCAGATAGACAGTACAGTATGGAGTACCGATAGAACAATGCAACATTTCAGGGTCAAGCACATAGCAAGGGTAGTCGCCTAATAATGACCGGACACTTTTCAACTCGGCATCAATAAAGTCAGGTATATAACCCAAGAGAACACCGAAAGGAATTTTCTCAAGTCACCAACAGTATCTCTCCCTTCATTCAGTCTCTCGGGTTTTAAGAGTTCTCTTCCAGTTTCTACTACAAATTCTCCCTTTTTTTACACTCTACCAAAATGAAGTTCTTACTCGCAGTCCTACCTACACTTGTAGCAACCACTATCGCTAACCCCATCAAAACCAACGCAAAGACACGACTCGCACGTCGTGCTAATCGGCACCAACAAAAAACCACAAATGCAGTCGCTGAAGATTACAATGAGAGTTGGGCAGGAGCTGCTCTTGCGGATAGTTTGAATTCAGGCGAGGCATTCCGTGGCGTATCGGCTACCTTCACCGTGGCTGCACCAGGTATACTTCATAAAAACTAGCTAGCAATTAATAAACCTAGCTAATATTATAGCTATCCCAACCGATGTCTCATCAACAGATTCATATGCCTCTTCTGCTTGGGTCGGTATTGATGGCTATGGGTGTGATAATCTATGGCAATCAGGCGTCGATGGGACGATTGAGTCCAACGGTGATATATCATACTATGCATGGTATGAATGGTATCCAGCTGGAACTCAAGTTTTCGATATAGGAACTATCTCAGCTGGCGATGTATGTGATGCCTTCCCCTCCTTTCCATATATCCTTCCAGATCAGATCAGATGAAGAACGAAAGTAATAAAAAGCAAATCTAGGTAATCAGCGTAAACATCACAACCACAAGTCTCTCAAAAGGAACAGCAACAATCGAGAACCAAACAACCGGCAAGAGCGCAACCAAAACTTTAACTTCCTCAAACACACTCTGTGGACTAAGCGCTGAATGGATCATTGAAGATCTTGGCTCTCTGGCTAGTTTCGGAACTACTACTTTTTCGAATGCTGTTGCTGCTACTAATCAGAGGACTTTGGGTCCGTCAGGTGCTAATATCCTGGATATTGAGGTTGACAATACAATTTTGACTAGTACTGCGGTTACTGGTAACTCGGTTGCTGTTACTTACAAGTGATTATGAGTGATTGTCTGTGGATGTTGGATTGATATGTAAGAGTGGTAGTAGGATATATTTGTGCGGCATTGGCTGGAGACTTCTTGAAAATATATGTTTCATTCATTTGTTGCCTATGGTAACGTACCTAGCTACTGGTAGCTTTGTTTTCTTCCGTTCTACTGTAAATATTCAGGCATAGACGCTTTGTTGTACGCCAATGCAGATTTTAGAAAAATCCGGGTTTGAAATCACTGTGACGTTCTCGAAGCTAGCTATACGTTGCAAGAACAGAAGCGGTATTATGTAGGGATACATGTTGAGGTAGCCAAAGTCTCAAATACATGTTCCAACATGGGCGGTCTTAATATCTTGCATTTCAACTTGCATTTTGACTTTTATTTTATATCTTATATAGAGCCTTACTAGGGTCGAGTTAATGCTAGTCAAAAATCCAGTCTCTGGGTTAACTTAGTAGCAACAACGATAGTTAATTAATCTCTTTTATAACCAGCTGGAATCGTTACAAAGCTAGGGTACAAGGCGATTCCAAATATCAAGTGATTTACTAAAGTCAACTATGCTACTCAAATCTGAGTCACTCGAATCAACTTAGTCACTCGAATCAACTGAGTCACTCGAATCAACTGAGTCACCCAAACTAACTGAGTCACCCAAACTAACTGAGTCACCCAAACTAACTGAGTCACCCAAACCAACTGAGTCACTCAAATCCATCTCATCTATCTCAAAAGACAGCTATTAAAAATAATCCCCAAGAAAAGCTAACGATAGAATATTTGAAGGCCACTGCAACTAATACCGGATTTTTTAGTACCTATTTTTCAACTAAGTCATAATTCACAATTAAGAAACTTGAACAAAAAAAAAGGTTCTTGTTGGGACCACTAGGGTCACTCGTACGAGCAGATAACAGTATACTGTTGTGGGATAATAATTGTATTGTAAAGATGATTGGTGCCACGAGATACAAAGCGGATTCTACGGTATATATACCCTCCGTAGTATCCCTGATTCCCGTAGCTCGCTTACAGCACGTAGGCGAGCCATGCCTGATTATCCCAACAGTTCTAGTGAGTGCTTGAAAGACCGAAGTTAAAACTGGAGGGCCAGAGACCAATAAACAAGAACTACGAATTAGTTACATGAGGGTTACAATATTCAGCGGGTTGAAAAGGAGGTAATGTTTTTGAGGAAGGAACGAGGTAGGCGATATGGTTCAGATGTATCAGATGATGCAGAATGAGTATTACGTAGTAGTGCTATTTTATAGTGTAAATAGCTTCTAACCTGGAGTCTTATAACTCGAAGTATATATAAAAGCACAGCTCTTACTGTATA
>JAJONI010000402.1:6009-25250 GCA_022190145.1 Pezicula rhizophila
AAATAAAAAAATAATAATAATAATGACGAGACAAGAGTGAGCGGGAGGATGAGTAGCCAGTGGTAGACGATTAATGCACCTACTCGAACGAGCATGTCATCCTCGATTTGTCGCGGGGCAAGGCATAAGAGACTTCCTAGCTCAAGGAATGCAGGTTGTTGCACCCGTGCACTGAGTGAGGTGCTTGCAAGATCCAATCCGCATGCTGGAGGTGTGGTTCGTGTTGTGAGTGGTTATCTTGGACGTGTCTTGCTCAGCAGTATGGCCGATATTTTATTTGTGTGAATAAAATAAGAAACAAAGCAAAAATACGACCGACCGATCATGGTGGGAAACATGTTTCTCTCTCTCGACATCTCGACGTGGGTTTGTTTCTTTCTTCCCACCGTATAGTACGAGTGTGCTGCGTACAGTTACTACTACAGTAGGTGATGTACCTCCGGGTCGCGTGGTTGCATCTGCATTCGGTGAAGCCCGCGCTCTTGCGTTGCAGGATTATATTGCATAAAGGCAGAATTCATCAGCACTCAGCCCATGTCACTTATAACTATCAATGCTATCACTACGAGGCCCTACGTCAAAAAAAAAAATGGGGATTTTATCAGGATGTGAGCAAGACGAGGTTGAGACTGGAAAGAGTGGCTGTGTATGCCTCATAACGAGCATCCGATCGTCAAGATGAGACTTGGTTGGATGATGGGGGAACTAGCGATGTTTGCTTAACGATGATTGATCCAATTCTTGATAATCTCTCTGGTCTCTTCTTGACTTTTGATCCAAGTCTTCTCTCGCTCGCACACCACCCAAGCGCATGAATTTTGACGCTCGTAATTTGCTTCTCCCAACGGGGTGTGGGCTGTGGACAGTTACAAACAAACAACTCTGAATCCGAATCTGACAGCATAAGATCATTCATCAGAGAACCAACTATCAATCCTGGACAGGCGAGAGCACCAACACGCTCGTCGCCATCCATCCTATCACGGATTAAACTGATGCACTCTGCACTGTGCTGCACCCCTCGAGCGTCGGTTCCTGCATCTTGAGCAGCAGCGAAGCAACAAGAAGGAAACAAAAGGGATCAGCTCTTTCTTTTTTCTCTTGCACACATTGTTAGTTTTGCAGGCGACGCGGTGACGCGGTGTGCCACAGTTTTGTTACGTAGAGTACCAATAACAATGCCGAGGATCTAGTGGATGGGCTGCGATGATGGGCTTGGATAAATAGCATTGGCTTCTGTTTCGCTCGGGCTTATGCATGCACTACCCTCCACCAGTCCAACGCAGTCCACTTGTGAAAGCTTTCACTAAACAATGTGCCTCAAAGCGGCACGACTCATTCGGATTTCACAAGATGACAGGCCACCAGAGAGACCCGCAGTCGTCTTGCACAGCTAGGCCCCCCTCCCCCCTTCCACCCTTCCACCCCAAGTCGCCCACATGCACTAGCGACAGCCACTCAAAACCCCTGTTCCGACACACACACACACACTCACTCTCTCTTTCGCAGGCCCTGCGGCCCACACAGATGATTCTCCGGGAGCTTTGGATAGCGTCGAACATGATCCTGACCCTTCGGGCTAGATTTAGAAATAATTGTAGCAAATCCATGAAATCCATCCCAACTAAACTTGCTTGCTGCCGGCTCCCCAGAGACAGGGGATCGTACGCGGACTCACCATCCATTATTTCCCTCTTTTGTTCCTGGTGGCCCTGCTGGTCCACCACCTGTCCATGCTTTCCTTGGTAGCACCACTACTACTACCATCTTTCCTTCTATCACACGGTTGATCTTCTGTGATCTTTACTTCATTCGCAGGGTCCCCATCACACTCTTTTTTTTTCTGATTGTCCTTCAGGTCTGCACTTCTGCACCATCGACATCTCTCTTATACTCTCTCTGGTTTCCATTTTGTATATCGATCTGTCTTTTGGAACCTTTTCGACTTGTGCTTCATCTCGAAAGCCTCCTCGAACATCTTCCGTACTCTCCTTTGGAAACACCTTGCTGTCGTTTATATCCATCCAGTGCGAGAAACCCATGTATAATCAGCAAACTCAACAGTACAACTATTAGACAGTCTTTGGCCTCCCCAAAAACTGTTGTCCAGTCACTCCTTCGAGACGGCCATTTCCTCTCACTTCGAGTATCAACATTGTACGACCACTCAGTCTCCGAATCAGAATATCAACCATATATAATAAAAACGTCACACCTGGGACTTTGGACAGTTCGGTACGTGTTCTTGGGAAGATGCATCTAGGCGGTAGCAGAACGTGCGCGAAGAAGAATGTAACTAACAACGTCTGTGAAGTTAGAATCCAAGATGGACTCGTCATACCAACCATACCCTCAAGTCATGGGACAAGCGTCGCCATTTTTCTACTACAACCCAGATCCGAAGCCAAATAACCGTCAACATGGACAGTTTTCTCAACACCCAAATGTTCAGCAGCAGGTTCCTGTCCACTACCAGCACATGCAGCAGTTTCAGCCAATGCCGCCCATGCCTTCAACTCCAGTGTACTCGAGACCTAACTCATCCGGCTCGCAGCCTCCGATGCCAGCCCAGATATACAATGTTGCGTATCCTATGTCCATGACTCCCATGGCATCCCCGCAGCCATTGTACCAAAAGCCCACGATCTTGATCCAGGATCATTCCCCACGTATGATGATGGAACCTGACTGCAGCGAAGCCGACATGTATTATTACCCAGCAACACCTCCACTCTCAGCCTCCGGAAGTGTAATTAACAGCCCTTCCGCTTGTGACGTGCTACCAACCCCCATGAACTCGACATTCTTGGGACTAGAAAGATTCGAGGGCGTCAAGGCCGGGTGCGAGGGTGAGGTTCAATCCGAGAATCTCGCTGGCGATGAATGGGCTCGATGCGGATCTCCACCAATGACTCCAGGTAAATTAGTCTTTGTTGGGCTTGAAATTATCACGGAACATGGCTGACAGGGCGAAATTCAGTGTTCATCCACCCAAACTCGCTTATGAGCAACGCTAGTGAGCTTCTATCTGCGACATCGTGTCCCTCGCTTTCTCCCTCGCCTTCCCCCTATCCCCCATCATCCGAACCACAACAGCAAAACTTTGATTTTTGCGACCCTCGACATTTGACAGTTAGTACCACCACTAGCTCACAAAACCAAACCTCGAACCCAACAATTGCTGTCGAGTTCCCACCACTACCAACTCTTTGCGCAGGAGACGACGAAGAACACAAGTACATGCTTGGTGGTGATACTTTCATTAAGACGGACTCACAAGCGAGCACCAGCACCTTTGACTTTTCCATTGCCAGCCACGACAGTTTGCCCCGTTTCGATGAATTTTCCGATCTCGACTCGGAAGAGGATTTTGTCAACGGTCTCGTGAATCTTCCCTCTACAGACAACGTCCAGTTCCTTGGCGCAAAGCGACAACGCACTTGCTCCGACTTGAGCGCGTCTGATCTGCTCTCCCTGCACAACGAAGATTTCATTAGCGAGGACGACCACTTCGAGGAATTTGAGGACTCTGAGCAATTCGCTGTTGCGTGTCTTCCAAGCCCTCCTGCTTCTTGCTCTGACAGTGAGGTCAAGCTAGAAAAGAAGAAGCCTCGCAAGAAGGCTAAGAAGTCCACCCACTGCGACGAAGATAGCACAGAATTTGACAATTTGGTCAGATCCCGGAAGTACAAGGTCCCAATGAATAACGTCGGTGGAGACCAAGCTCCTGAGAGCACTAACAATGAGGGCCAACAGAAGTCAACCGCTCCAAGCCAATCTGGTTCATCCGAGACTAACACTAATGTCAACGCTACCGGCTCTGAGTCTACTGGTGGTGCCACACCATCACAGCCTCCCGTCAACCGCCGTGGCCGCAAGCAGTCTCTAACCGAGGATCCCTCAAAGACCTTTGTCTGCACTGACTGCAATCGCCGATTCAGACGCCAGGAGCATCTCAAGCGCCATGTTAGATCCCTTCACACTCAGGAGAAGCCATTCAAGTGTGGAGAGTGCGGAAAGCAATTTTCACGAAGTGACAACCTTTCTCAGCATGCTCGTACTCATGGCAGCGGAGCTATTGTAATGGGTGTCTTGGAAGAGGGAGAGCTTGCTGACGAGTCGATGGATGCACCTGATGGCGAGCATGTCCGAACTCTTGGCAGTGTGCTCTTCAACGTTGCAGCAGCCGCCTCGGGTAGCGATACCGACCGATCTTCTGAGGGTAGCAGTGGCGGAGATAGCCAGGCCCGCAAGAAGCGTAAGCGTTCTGCTGAGTGAATGTCCATTTTCGCACAGCATTATAACGCCAGATACGAAGCTTACGAAATCAAAACCGGCATACTCAACTTCATAATGGACTCGCCGCTAGCTTTTATGCGGCCAGCCTCTAGGGAATCGGTGGTGCATCTAGAATGATGTTTTCATGATAGTTGGGGGCGGAACAAAATCAGTCAAAAGTCGTGCACATTATGCTTTTTTGCGTTTTCTCTTCTCTGTACCAAATTTCCTCAGACTTTTGTGCAAATTTAGCGTGACGATGGGTTATGAGGTTGGAGGGATGGTGGAGTGTATACATTTGGATCAAGGGTTGGCGAACGTTAGTTTCCTTTACATTCGTTGTAATCATACCAGGCGGGAAGCTGGTCAACCGTCGCGCATGTCTTTTGCCTTGCTCTGTTTCTTTGGGCCTGTTAGGTCTTTGCTTGTCAAGAGAGGTACAATTGTGCTGGTCAAATAGTTATCCAAATGCTAGCAATGTAGAAAGATGTCTTCACAGCATGCTGTTTCACCAAAACTGTTCTTTTTCATGAAACCACCTCGGTACTAAGTAATCTTAACAATCGAATCAACCCAAAATTCCTCCCCACAAAATTTCAGCCGGAGCTAAGCATTTTGGAGTTAGCGGCCTAGATTTAAAAACTTGAGCACTCCATACTTCAGATGACCCTCTTACAACAATTAGAACTTCTCTCTCTCTCTCTCTCTCTTTCAGCTGGTTAGTGCGAGCTGCAAGAAATGAATAGCTAGGTACTTAAGGCAAAGAAAGGCACAGCTGCGCATCACATCCCTAGGCCACCAAGTTGCCACCAAGGCTGAGCTGCGTTGGAGCTAACCTGCACCTCCAGCTTTCCTCTTGAAACTTCACATCAAGTATGGCCGAGTCTCTTAATGTAGTAGCACTCATATCCGGAGGCAAGGATAGCTTTTTCTCAATCCTGCACTGCATACAGAATGGACACAAAGTTGTTGCCTTGGGCAACTTATATCCGTCACCTCCGTCACCTGACGCAAGCCTAGAGACTGGAACAGGGTGCGTAGAAGTGGATGAAGATGACGAAGAACATGATCTGAATAGCTTCATGTTCCAGACTGTAGGCCATACTGTCATCCCTTTATATGAGCAAGCCTTGGGAATCCCGCTGTATCGTCAGCAGATACTAGGCACGGCAGTCCAGACCGGGACAAGTTATAGCCATGCTGATATTCGATCTTCGGAAACCACTGAGCTGAAAGATGAGACAGAGTCCTTAATCCCTCTCCTCAAAAGGATTATGGCAGAACACCCAACCGTAAATGCACTTAGTACTGGTGCTATTCTCTCCACATATCAGAGGACTCGAATTGAGTCTGTTGCTCTTCGCCTTGGTCTAACCCCTCTGGCGTACCTGTGGAAGTATCCTATTCTTCCACCTGGCATCCAATCGTCGCTCCTTGAAGACATGCAGTATGCTGGCCTAGATGCGAGAATAATCAAGGTTGCTAGTGGAGGCCTTGATGAGAGCTTCTTGTGGGATAATGTCGCCAGTAGTTCTACCATACGGCGATTAGAGAAGTCAATGGGGCGATTTGGCACGGATGGTGATGGGGGAGTCCTTGGTGAAGGTGGCGAATTCGAGACTCTGGTGATAGACGGGCCGGCGAATTTATTCAAAGGCAACATCGTGATCAAAAGTGGAGACCAGAGGGTCGTCAGAGAAGGAGGAGGTTCTGCTTGGTTACAGCTTAGAAGTGCAGAGCTGGTAATGAAGCCTCTGACTATGACAGTGCAGAGCAATTGTCGAACTCCGGATCTTCTGGAAGAGAAATTTCAAGAAGTTCTCGGACAGCTTGGAGAGGACAAGAGGGCCTTTGAGGTGCCGGTGGTCCGTCTATCAAAGCCATCAAATTCTCTTTTCGACATGGTTTCTTCTAAGCAGAATGTCACTGATTGGCGAGATAACACGGAGTACTGGTCAATATCAGCAATCGCGAAAGATGAACGTCCCATCAATTTGGAGGCCCATGAAGTTGTCGCAAAAATTAGACATCGCTTGCAAGCTTCACAACTAGCACCCAGCGACATCATTACCACTGTTATTATTCTACGAAGCATGGAACATTTTACAAGCATTAACAAGGTATCAATATCAATACACCGCTGTATTGCTTTCAATCGGAGGTTTTACTAACTGATTATTTTGAAAGATTTATGGAGCTTTGTTCGTAGAACCTAACCCTCCCTCCCGAGTCACGATATCTTGCGGTTCCATGCTTCCTAATGGTATCAACATGGTAATCCACCTAAAACTCCACAAACCCTTTTCACTCTCAAAGAAAAGCCTCCACGTACAATCCCGCTCTTACTGGGCACCCGCAAATATCGGGCCCTATTCTCAAGCCGTCTCCACTCCCCTCTCTATACCCTCAATATCATCCCAATCCTCAAGCAACTACTCAAAAACACAAGCCTGGGGTGTAAATGTAGCAGGGCAAATCCCTCTAATCCCTCATACAATGCTTCTCCCAGCTACACCAAAAGGCACCGACAGTTTTGAAAACTTCCGACTCCAAGCTGTGCTCTCCCTCCAACACCTCTGGCGTATCGGCCACGAAACAAACGTGTCATGGTGGACTAGCTGCGTAGCATACCTACCACAGCAGCCCACCACAATGCAACTCACCAAAAAAGTCTCTCTCCTATCACAAGCCTGGAACCACCTCCATATGACACCCCGATCTCCTAACACATCCTGTGAGAATTCAGACGCAGAGGAAGAGCGCGATCTCTGGGAAGAAAAGCATTGCGCCGCTCTGCAAAATAGAGGAGGAACCAAAATCGAAAATTCTCTGCCTTGTTGGGATATCATCAAGGCTGATGACTCGGGGAGGAGAGATGTTACTCCGCCCTTCTTTGTAGCCGAAGTTGAAGAATTACCAAGGCAGAGCGCTGTAGAATGGCATGCGAATCTTGGAATTGCAAATGCTAGTTCTATTGAGGTACTGAAAGTAGGATACTGCCGAGGAAAAGGAGTAGAAGACAGGCAGGAAAGCTCCACGGTATTCCAAACAATTATTAATGACACGTTGACGCATTATGTCATTATGGTCCCATATTCCATTTGCTCTAGCGACATGGGTTTGGATCTAGCAAAGACAGTGGGTGAGGCATTGAAGGATTCGAATGTGGGAGTCGGATATGAGTATACAAGTTTTGCTTCATATATTGACGTTGGGCTTGTACTTAAACCCGAGCTTGGGAAGGCAGAGAGGATATTAAACGCGGTGGGTGTGGTGCCTTGCAAGACTTTGTGGGATGGAGAAGGAAAGAGACTTGCTGCTGTTGTGTTGTTATAGTTACCCAGTCAGAGAAAATAAGTTGTTATCATAGCACTAAAATTGCCAACCCTACCTCATGTGAGGTTTATGTAAACGGCCAGAAAAAAGAAAAAAGAAAAGGGAATAGATACTTACAAATATAAATGGTCCTTTGTCTCCTACCACTAAGGCGAGTAAACGTAACTGAAGTAGCAAGTAACATAAGTTATTAACGAAAACTACTTACATCATAACTAGGAAACGAACTGATACGGTTATCTTACAGAAGCTCTTCAAGCATCTCTCCTTCCTACTGCACATGTGATGATGCTTTTCCTTTAATTGTTGACGCTTTGTGGTGTTTGAGATTGACAGAAATGGAAATTAATCTTTTGCTTGGACCAGCCCCAGCCTAAGACGTTGACAAGAGTCGGCCGCACTTCCGTTCCGACGTCATGTACTGTTTGAATGAGCTTCAGCGGACACCTCTAGACTTACATTTCAAGGTAATAAGTTATGTTTCTATGTTGATTCATTTGGAAGCATTTCACGTCTAGACCAATAATGTAAACCAGGAAGGGGCTCCCAAGCCTAAAGTACTTGTATAATTCTACGAATCGTCCCCGGCGGCAATTATTAGTATTCCACAACCAACAAAAATACCACGACTACCAAATTGGCTAGCTATAGCTATCTTCGAAGTCTTGCACAGCACGTCAAGAAGGTACCTAAGTTCTTCCCAGAAACCCCCAAGGACGCAAAACTTAGAGTCACACCAACGGGCTCAGCCGTGCAGGCTGCTGCCGGCAACATGGACTTAGCATCACAGCCTGAGGCGAAACCAGAGAAGAGTGAGAAGTCGTACTTCTCAGCGCTCGAGTCCATCAGTCCTTGGTCCAATTCACGAACCTCTTCGCCTAAGCCCCCTCTTTCTGCTGGTCTGCCAGGTGAGGGGTCAGGCTTGAAGAACCAACATGCTGGAGATCTTGCTTCAAATCACTGGTACGGATTAAGCCAGCGTAGATATCCGAGCGACTGTCCACCTTTGAACGCCAGGTGGTTCTATGCTGTTGATGTGCGTAATCTGCCATCTCCCGATTCGCAGATGGTTGATTCGTGACGCAGCACTCTACTAACAAAAGTAAATAGGTTCCGAAGCGGAAACCAAAACTACTGAAAACCGAAGAGAGTAAACCAACGAAGCCCTTAGCCGCGCCCAAGAAGTTCGTTACATTTTCTACCGATGATTCTCAGTCCATAGAGGCTGCTTATCAGAGGCTCGCCGATTCCTACGACCAGGACAATCGAGATGCGAACCATAAAGTGGGCGACGGGTCTGGGGAAGGGAAATTGCCAAGAGATTCGGGAAAGGTAGGAAACACTAGTATTGAAGAGGCCGGCCACAACGAGAATGCTGGAGGCAATATCAGAGTCCCCGTGCAGGAAGATTACCTTTTCGATGTTGATCTGGAAAAGAGGGAACTGTGTCCCGTGTACTGGTTGGGGCCCATATATGAAGTAAGAAGAGGAAGCTGGTTCTATCAGGAAGGCTCCGGGCTGAGGCCATGCGAGGAGAACCTTGCCACGCAATTGGAGGAAGTAAGTTTGCTTAGGACCTAAAAGGAATCTAGCCCAAGACTTTTCCCAGCTCCTGTTTGATGTTGCATTCCAAACCTACCTTCGTGGTCTAGTTAATACTGACTCCTCAATCAAGGGATTTCTTAAGATCAAGCCGTGGAGGTACCCTAAAGCCCCGGAAAAGTCTTTCTCTCGTCCGTCATCTATCAAGCCTGGAGACTCGCTTGCCCTGAGTGGTGCATTCCGTAATCGAAATCGAGGTTCCTCAAGCTCAACTGAGGTAACTCCACAGAATTCCATGGAGAATCTGCGGGCCGCCAACCAACAAGCACTGAACGATGCTGCTCAAGGCTCTAAAGATGCTCCTACACCTCCTCCCCATCAACCTGAGACCTACCGTCTTTTTGGCACATACATGAACTCCATCGTAACATACCAAGACTCGACTGTAGCATGGCTTTCAGAAGATAGTATCATGTCAAGAGTCTCCAGTAACATATACCAGAAGTTTGCTGGTGGGGGTTACCTTGGCGGGGTCAAGATTATCCGCGGATATACTGAGCCAGGTAAAGCCAAAGATTCAACAGCAGGCGATGAAAGGCCACGGACTCCAAGTAGTGCAAGGTTTGTCAGCGGGAATATCACTTCTTTACAAGTTGACGAGCGTCAACAGAGGCTTTTGAAGCGGAGGTCAGCTCCACCGGCTACAGCCAATCGTGAAGCCACTGGAACTACCGTAGAGGACCAGCTTTCAACCCTAGCAGATGACAGAGACCCGGATACTGAGGAGGAGGTTGTCAGAAAACGTGACGAGAAAGAAATCCAGAGTGACTACAATGAAGAAGGGGAACAGTCGCGAGAGGTTGAGCACCTAATCCTAGTCACTCATGGAATAGGTAAGATGCTGTATTTTGTTAGTCGCTTACTCCTAGTGGAGGGCAGATGTCATCAATGCTATCTTACTTTAGACAAGAAATAACAGGTGTTTCTTCATAGGTCAGCGATTAGGATTGAGAACCGAGAGTGTTAATTTCGTTCATGACGTAAACGTCTTGCGGCAGACACTCAAAAGTGTCTACAATAATTCTATCGACATGCAAGCACTCAACTCTGAGGTTGATAAACTACCAAAGAATTGCCGTGTTCAGGTGCTTCCGGTGTGTTGGCGCCACTTACTGGATTTTCCTCGAAAGGGTGTCCGGCAGACAAGGAAAGAGCACGACTTAGGAGACGCATTTGCCGACGAAGAAGAGTATCCAAGCTTAGAAGACATCACTATCGATGGTGTGCCCTTTGTGCGTAGTCTTATCTCAGACTTAGCTCTGGACATTTTGTTGTACCAGGTGCGTAGACTCACCACAAGAGACATTTTTTTATTTTCAGAAGTTTCTCGCAGAGAATCAGAGAATGCTTTATTACCTAGAGCAACATCGCCCGCCTACTAAATTTTCGATAGTTTCCCTGTTCTAATGGTAGAATAAACACTAACTATGAAACCCTCAATAGAGTGCCTATAGGGACCATATAGCTAGTATTGTGTTAGAAGAGTCGAATCGTATCTACAAACTTTTTTGCGACCGAAATCCTAAATTTGCCTCGAAGGGAGGAAGGGTTACATTGGTGGGACACTCGCTGTAGGACCACCAAAGAATATGTTCTCTAATTTGAAGTGAATTTTCTGACTGTGATTATAGGGGAAGTGCAATCTTCATGGATCTTCTTTGCAGACAGCGCGAAAATAGTAAGCAAAACGTCAGCCATAGACGATCAGGGGCATCCAAAGCTCAAGGCGGGTTGAGTTTTTTGTTCGATGTGCCTGCCTTCTTTTGCCTCGGAAGTCCCATCGGTCTTTTTCAGATGCTGAAAGGAAGGTATGTATTTTATTTTCCTACAATACATTTATCTAGCTTTTGGTGCTAATGCCCACAGAACAATTGCTGCAAGGCACCACGTAGAACCACTTCCTGCAGAAAGTCCCATGAACCCAGATTACATGGATGACCCTTTCCTCTCGTCTACGGGAGAAAATGTTTCCACCACTACTGGACTGCCCTATTCGGTATCATCGCCAAAATGCGGACAGTTGTATAACATTTTCTATCCCAGTACGTAGAAAGCCAAGTCCTAATCCGGGTGTAGTTTTGGACATGTTCTTCCTGTCGAAGCATGCTTCAAAGTTCCAAGTATCTAGCAATGCAATCTAGAGAAATTGTACTAACTTTATAAAGGTGATCCCATATCCTATCGTCTAGAACCGCTTGTCTCATCAGGTAAGCAAAACTCAGAGTCGAATATTCATACCAGGCATTTTTGTTCTTCACTCCAGAATCATATTCGAGTTACTCCTGAAATCTCTATAACAGTTAGGCTAACTTCAGTTTCTTAACTTAGTGTACGGAGGTATGAAACCGCAGCCTCTTCCATACACCAAAAGCAACTTTGGTACAGCAGCTAGTCAAGGATTGACGGGAATTGGTGCTAAAGTGGGACAAAGTGTGAGCGGCCTATGGTCAAGTCTAAGCTCAGGGATCGCTTCTTCGCTGTTGAACCGCAGTCTGGGTCTTACTCCAGCAGATATTGCAAGCATGGGAGCGCCACCCCAGTCTTCGCAGTCTTCTCAGTCCATTGGCGCGGGGACAAACATTTCCGCAGGGGGAGTGATTGCTGACATACCTGCACTTGTGAGAGAAAATACCAATGAGAAGATGAGGCAGCTCGCTGAGGATACTGCCGCCGCGGATAGAGATGGCAAAGGTAGTGCTCCAACCTTGATAGATAATGAAATCGAAACGTTGTACGCTGGTTTCGAGAAAGGACGAAAGACTCAGCAGAATGATCAAGGGGGCAATGACCCCAACTGGGCTACAACCGAAGAAAGGGGGAAGAAGTTGAGGAGAGAAGAGATGAAGGTTCGTGCTTTGAACCATACTGGACGGATCGATTTTCAAATTCAAGAGTACGTTGACATTCCACCTCTTTACTATCACTCCGTGGACCAGCGACTGACTCATACTTAGGAGTGTGCTTGACTTCAATCCAATGTCCACAATAACAAGTCATCTGAGCTATGTAAGTAAAGTTCGTCTCCAATTTTACCAAACTCGTACTTATAATATTTGTGCAATCATAGTGGGCAGATGAGGATGTAGCCCATTTCATCCTTTCGCAGTTACTTTCAAGAAATCGGAATCCTCGACCCGAGCAAAGCACACGGAAATGAGGCTCGGCTAAGAACCATTTGACAGGAAAAGTGGGAGGACTCTTGTTGTCTATATGATGTCGATGTAAGCCTTATTGTTTTATAGGAGCTGTGACGGAGGGAGCCGGAGGGAATCGCTTCAAAATAAAATAAAATAAAAGGGCATATATGACTAGAAGGTTTTGTGGAGTTCGTTGGGAAGCTTTTATTGAGACTCAAATGTACAGTACGCTACCTATGTAGAACAAGCCGACACGCCAGTACGCCGGAAATCAAAAACTTAAACACCAGAAATCAACAAGACCCAAGTTAAAATGCGCCATTCTTTAAGCCAAAAAGCTTGCACCTACCCCTCTACGGTCCTTTTTGAGAGGGGAAAATGCCCCAAATGAACCGGCCGTAGCTAGACCTCCTTTCAAACTTCCTTTTGGTCCTGCAAGACCGCCTCTGCCCAGCAGTCTAGATGCTCCAAGTGCGACCTTTGAAGGGCGTTTGATCGCTTCAGGCTCGTCCTCATCGAAAAGTGTCTTTCCTCCACCTAGCAGCTTCCTCCTCTTCTTTTTCGGTTCTGTCTCTTCAACAACTTTGGGGGCTTCTTTGGTTTTTGGAGCATCCAACTTTGCCACAGGCACCTCATTAGTTGTGGTTGCGGTCATTGCTAGCTCATTCTCATCGGCTTCCTCCTCAGCAACCTTTTCCAAAGTGCTGATTGTGCGTGGCTTTCTGGATGCTGCTTTCTGATTACCTGTACCGGCCTTGGACTCTCCTAGAACATTCTTTTCTGTTGGTACCTTCTTCTCGACTAGCTTTCGCTTGGCTTTAGCTTTGGTTTTGGGTAGAGCTGATGGTGTTGATACTTCATCATCCTCAAGGGTCTCGCTGGGTTTGCTAGTCACTTCTCTAAATTCCGTGCCTGCCTCTGATTCATTTTCAACGTCCTCGACTACAGGTGAACCATGTTCTTCTTGGTTTGGTGTATCTGTAGCCATACTGACAGTGCGGTTTAAGTAAGGAGTAATGGAGAACATGGACTTCTCCCCGACCATTGTCTGATCTAGTCGCCCTCTTTTCGCAATGGGCCTCTTCCCTCGAATAGCTACTCCATCTGGTGTTCCGATCGTCTCATCGGTACTCATATCAACAGCGGATCGTTTTCGTGGGTTCTTTGCTTGTACATCCGGTGCCTTCGATGTCATAACTGTCTTTGCAGCTGTTGCGCGTGCCTGGGAGAGCTCGACTTGGCATTCCTTTAGCTGCTCCTTCGTGCCCCGCAGTTTAGTCCGCATCTGGTCCAACTTGCTTTCCAGCGCGCTTTTCTGTGCCTCCAAGATCTCAAACTCCTTATTTGTATCCTTTCTAAGCTTTTCCTTCTCCCGACGCTCACTCGCGATGGTCTTCTGGGCATCTTCGAGTTCATGCTGAAATGCCAACTCTTTTTCACCATTACTAGTTTTCTGTGTCATAAGTTTTGATATCCGTTTCTTCGTTTCTTCCAATTGTGATTCCAAATCGTCAACTTGCTTTAGGGCCTTTTCTGTGTCCCGCTTTTCTCGCGCGACCTCTCTCTCAAGAGTTTCTACTTGATTTTGGAGTTCGAGTTCGAGTTCGTTGTTCTTGGCTTTACTGTTTGCTCGTTTTAAAGCACGTTTCTCTGCATTCAGCTCTGCTTCGAGTGTGCTGACCTGTTTGCGGGCGACTTCTGTCTCGCGCTGCTCTCGGGCCAGGTCCTTCTGCAGATCTTCTACCAAAGCCTGGAGTTCCATCTCTTTCTCCTGGTTGTTGATTTTCTGGGCTGCGCGTTTTGAAGCGCGTTTTTCCGTCTCAAGCTCCACCTCCAAAGTGTTGACCTGGCGTTGTAAGGCAAGCTTTTCCGACAAGACTGTTTGTTGATATGTGGATTGCGAACGCAGATGTTCTAGCTCAGGTTTCAAGGTCGCCAGCTCTCGGGCAAGCGATAATTTCTCAGTCAGAAGTTTCGTAGAATCTGTAGTGACTCCGTTCATTGCGTTCAATTCAACCTGCAAACGTTCAGTATATCCCTACGTCCGGGTTAAAAGTGGATTTACCTTCAGACTATTGATCTCTCGTATTTGGCTCCTCATCTCTGCTTCAAAAGAGCTGGCACTCTCCTGTGCCTCCTCTAATTGTGCGCGTAGATCGTCACCTCCTTGTTCCAGTTCGTCGATACGATCCTCTTGTTGTACAAGCTGCTCATGCAAATCGTCGTTGTCGTGTTCCAAGGTCATAATCCGCACCTTTAACCTTCGCGCAGCCTCATCTTTGAATATTAATTCTGCTTTGCGCACCGTCTCTTCATAAGCCCGTTCTAGATGTTGCGTCTTGGAGAGCTGCTGTAGTATGTGTGTGAGCAATCTGTATGCCATTGTGTTTAGGACTAGAATACTTACGCTCTCAATGTGCTCATGGTCATTATATGATATGTGGGAGTCCATTTTCTGGAAGAGCTGTCGCGTTAAAACTGTTGTAAAAACCCAATAACGATGTGTTTTGACGGAATGCGATGGTTTGTTTACTTGGGGCCCTTGCATTTGAGGAACTCGTCAGCCACCGTCTCACCTTAGACAGGCTGCTGTGTGGCGGGGCAACGGAGCCGGATCAATAATACGCGCGGAGCCTTGGAGGCCACGTACGAAGCTCAAGTCAAGTACCTCAAGCTATTGTCTACGGTCCATCGAGTATTGAGTATTGAATGAACGCAGTAGTCAATGAACCGACATCCCTCCATTATTCCAATTCATCGTCTGTCCTTTCCTCCACCTACCTCGTTTTGAATCGAATATGCACTTCCTCAAAGCATTGGTCGTGTCGCTGCTGCCCATAACTGCTCTTGGTGCAAAGAAGGCTGCAGTGGATAAATTCCAGGAGTACCATGCAAAAGCCCTTTCTTCAACTCCATTGAAGCTCGTCGATACCAGCTACGACCGATTGACCGCATCCTCGAGAGACTACTCCGTTGCGGTTCTCTTGACAGCCCTCGAGAACAGATTTGGCTGTCAGCTATGTAGGGAGTTTCAACCAGAATGGGATTTATTAGCAAAGAGCTGGACCAAGGGCGACAAGTCAGGAGAGTCGCGATTGGTATATGGCACCCTGGATTTCATGGATGGCAAACAAACATTTCAATCTGTATGTTTAAGCCTCTAATGCGGTAGCGAGCTTACTGACAGACTGCCAAACAGCTTGGACTACAAACCGCACCGATTCTGCTCCTCTTCCAACCAACTGTTGGCCCACACGCCGTCGCTGATAGTGGTCCTATTAGATATGATTTTACAAACGGGTGCGTTGCATGATTGATCTTATGGATAGTCCCATACTAACAATTCCTCAGGCATCAGTCTGCAGAGCAAGTGCACGCCTGGATTTCTCGTCACCTTCACGACCGACCTCATCCGCAACTCCAGCGGCCCATCAATTGGGTTCGAGGCATCGCTGTTACAACAACCATTCTTGGCACAGTCACCTTCATGAGCGTCGCTTGGCCATATCTTCTGCCAATTGTTCAGAATCGCAATGTGTGGGCAGCTATTAGCTTGATCGCTATTCTGCTATTTACCAGTGGTCACATGTTCAATCATATCAGGAAGGTCCCCTACGTTGCTGGAGATGGTCGTGGAGGTGTCAGCTACTTTGCTGGTGGATTCTCTAACCAATTTGGTCTTGAAACTCAAATAATTGCTGCCATGTGTAGGTTCATTCATCTCGACCCCAAGTACTTTGCTAACTTCACAACTAGATGGCTTGCTTTCCTTCGCCACTATTTCATTGGCATTGAAAGTCCCAAGGATAGCCGACCCAAGAACCCAGCAAGTTGCTGTGATTGTTTGGGGGGGTGTCATCTTCGTAATGTATAGCTTCTTGCTCAGTGTCTTCCGCATCAAGAACGGGGGCTATCCATTCTTCCTTCCACCTTTTGTGTAAGCAAAACGGCTTTGGTAGCGGAATAACTAAGATTATCAAAGGGGTGATCCTGAAGATAACCTCAACTCGCTGGATACTCAGGAGGTTTACACTAGTTTTAAGTGGACCCTCGGGAGCATGTATATCATAAGTACAAGGGAGTCAAAGGAGGAAAGAAAAGGCGTTTCAATTGTATATTAGCTTCACTGTTGTCATACGTGGAAGAAGCTACTCCTCAGCACCAGTGGAAGCAGCATCAGAAGTCCGGATCATTGTAAGTACACATAGTCAGGCAAACTGATTCGAGGCATCTATGCTGTACCTAGGCGGTGTGTTCTAAAAGACTTGGTACCTATAGAAGACCGAATACTGCTTAATATAAGTACATATTGACACGTGATTAGATATGCACTTCGTCGTCCCGGCTTTTCCCATCACCTCGCATAGCATATCTCCTGCAACCAACCATATGATCACATCGTCTCTAGCCAAACACTATGTCGAGACCATGCCACGGACGAGTTATTAGTGCTCACCACCACACCTTCTTCTTCCCCGCTGCAAAGGTTGCTGCATATTTATACTGAACGCCGTGCAGATAAATTCAAGTCTTTCAATCACGCGACTGCTGTCTTGCGTATACAGTGCGCCTTCCAACGACGCCTCATCTATCTCCTACATGGAGTATATGCAGCAACGAGATTGAGCGCATCCTATACTTTGTCTCTGTTGGAACCGGTTAATGCAAGGCCAGCACGGCATCACCTGCAAATTCTTCGAGGTGGTGGGTGACACAACCGCAGCCTAAATTAAATTTACCAGACTGATCTGTTCTTATTCTTTCTACTCGAACTCTTTCCTCTCTACGCATCATATTTCTAAACCCTCCTGGTGCACTTGGTCTGGTGAAGTCGTTTCTAAGGTTGAGAGATATGACAAGGTCTAGAGAAGACGGAGGGGAGCTTGCCCCTCCTACGGAGTCGACGCTTGGAGAGGCTCTGCGAGCACCCTCTACCACTGTACCAGAGGTTGTTGTCTTGAAATCGGTCGATAACGACGCCAAGCCCAAGCAGGCGGAGGATCCTAAGCAAGACCTTTGGCTATCAAGCGTTGATGGGTATGTTCTCTAGTCCAGCATCTCATGTGGTTCTGCTATTCCGTCAAACGGTATATCTTCAACACATCACACCATGATGCATATTTGTCAACTGGGCGACTTAATACCATTTAGCACTTCTTACGAAGATATGCTAATGTCTCGATGTAGACGGCATCAATCTCCAATTATACCTGTACGGGTTGGGCCACATGCCGAGACTTTCTTTGTTCATCGCGCTATCATCACAAAGTCAGAATATTTTAGAAAGGCATTGGATGGCGGATTTAGAGAGGCTAAAGAACAGGCTATCGACTTACCGGTCGAAGACCCGAGACTCTTCAGTTATGTTGTCGCATTCTTGTACGAAGACAAGTATGTACCTATTAGGCCGGTCTCTACAATTCTGGGTGAGGTTATCTAGCAGACTCGATTTCGTTATCAATGCTTGAGGTCACATAATTTTTAGAGTTGTTTTCTGGAGAAGTGCTCGTGGAGTTGTTGGAGCTTAAAGAAGAGCATCGACTCTATCATTCTGTCCTCTGGGCGAAGTAATGCTGGCGACAAGTGACCCCAGGACAGCTACTGGCACATATTTCTTTAGCAAAGTTCAATTAAAAGCTTTAGAAAGATTTTTTTTGCTAACTTTTTCCATACAGCTGTTGACGCGGGCAAAGGCAAGGAGACCACCGAAGATTCTGGTAGTGAGAACGAATCGGATGCTGGAAGTGCAAGTGATGCGAGCACAAGAAGCCGCCGCTTAAGGGAGCGTCGTAGAAGAAGACAAGAACGAGAGTGGGAAGCGCGTCAACGAAAACAGCCAGGAAGACACCGGCCGGACTGCAACTGCAACACATGCAGGAACGAACTCACGACTCCGCCTTGTTGGAACTGTGGTATTGCAACAAGAATGCCACCTCCAAGAAATCCACGGTACAGAAATCACCCACCCATTCCAGTACCAGGGGCCAGGCCAGGTCTAAATCCGCGTATTCGACAGCGTCGACGCGGGTCTCAGCAGATGGCAGCTTTAGAAGAGCCTCCCCAAGAGCCAAGAATGTCACCAGAAGATATACGCACTTGGGAGCTAGCTTACGCTTTGAGCGTCGACGTGTATGTGTGTGCTCAACGGTATCTCTTGCAGGATTTACAAACCTGCATCGCATCATGTATCATCGACAACTTCGAAGTAGCAGGTGTTGATGCAGCTCTACCATCGGTACTTCAATCTTGTAAAACACTTCTTGATGGCCTCCCTAGCTCCGATACTCTTCTCAAGAAAGTCTTCGCACGTGTTGGCTTTCTTCAGGCTCTAATGTGGAAGAATTTCCCCGAGGAGACAACATCTTTCTATGCCGAATTCCCAGATATCGCGCCTTTGATCATGAAGGAGATGGTGGAGAAGAGAGAGGAAAGTGGTAAGACTCATGATCTTCCAGCCATGGAACGATCGGCTCCTCTATTTCCTATTAGAGGTGAAGAGTTCATTGTCAACGGTATGTCTTTTTTTTTGCATTACCTACACCAAATCTTTGCCTGACCTAGAGAAGACTTCAGGGGTTATCGTGAGCCAATTCACTATCGAAATTGACTGGTCCTTCATATCAATATTGGTTCCGACTTAAGATTGTATCTGCAGGTATGTTAGGGTTAGGGGTTACGCAATATATCATATATTATTATACTTTAATTATTTTTTTGGGATTCATTGTACCAGGGTTTATCTTCTAAACAGCGACGTGCGAACGATGTTATTATTAGAAGCATGCAGCATTTCGGAAATTTATAGCATCGATAGGATTTGGAAGTAATATTATGTCATTTTTTTAAATGGGAAAAGATATATATACCTATCATCGAATGACCTTTTTC